>SRPY01000395.1:0-29962 GCA_018360145.1 Claviceps africana | reverse complement strand
GATTATTTTTCTCAGCGCCGCCTACACATCCAAATGGAACAGGAGCAATCATTTACCTCGAGACTGAACAAGACACCGCCAATGGGCGAGCCAAAGGCCACCGAAATGCCGGATGCTGCCGCCGCCGAAAGCACCTCTCGTTTCCGGGCTGCTCACTCTGCTGTGTCAGATTTTTGTTCTTGTTTTTCTTTTTTTTTTTTCTTTTTTTTTTTTCGTGCACATCTTGGCGGTTCGATCCCCTCTCGCCCTACCTTCGTTGTTCCGGACGTTGGGAAACAATTTGATGAACAGATTGGCGCAGCAGCACGCAACGTGCACCAACGGGCCTTCTTTTCCGAGCCACATGCCCGAGGCCACGGCAAGCACCTATACAGTGGGAAAAGGCCACGGACGGTCAGATGGAGATGGATCGATTTTTTTTGATTTTTTTTTTTTGATTGTTTGGCAGCGCCAGTACAGTTTGGGACGACGCGACCTACAAGCCCCATTGATTTCGTGATGAGCGTCCACGTGCCCAGGAATCTCCTCATGACAAAGCCCCCAAGGACTGTCTTGATTTCCGGAATACCGCTGTGTTTGGCATAAATGGCGTATTCTTGCACGAGGAATGCTGCCATGCATGCCAGGGTCACCTGGGTCAAATCGTTTGACCAGTCAATCCATCTGCTCAGAAAAGTTGGGGGACAAGGACAAAGACAAAAAAAAAAAAAAAAAAAAAAAAAAAAAAAAAAAAAGGGAGATGGGACAGCGAGGATAAACTTGACGACACAAAAATGACTCACCGAGAAGAGGAGATAGAAGAGGTACTCTATAATCCACTTGCCGGCCGCGGCGCGCACCCCGAGCGCTTCGCTCCAATACTTCCAGCCGGCGCACTTGGAGCCCTGGTCGTATCCATAGCAGCAGAAGCTCTTGCTGAGGTAGAAATGGCCTCCCTCGGGCCCGCTGGAGCAGAACCCGAGCTTCAAGTCGCCCAGCCAGTCGGTCGTGACGTTGATGCCGGCCGCAATGGCGCCCACCAGGAGGCCCGTCAGGACCAGTATGATCCAGATCTGACTTGCGTCCAGGAAATACCGCAGGTAGCCCACGAGTCCGCTTGCGCCGGCCGAGAGCGCGCGCAGACGCTGCCGCTCTTTGTTGTACTCGAAGATCCAGTCAATGGCCGTCAGGTCCTCGTATCCGACGCGGCGCCCCGGCCCCTCGGTGACCCAATCGCTCGATGCCAGGCCATCTTTGGCCGACGGGTTCGTCTTGCTATCCCCGCGGCTCCCGGGCGGCGTGTCTGCCACGACAGGTGTGCCTTCTCGGCGCCAGGCCCGCGGGGGAGAGTCACGGACATGCGATCGCGATCGCGATGGCGACCCTGCCAAGGCGGAGAGGAAGCGAGACGGGCCAGAGAGCGCAGAGGGCTTCTGTTTACGCTTGAAGGACAATGGAGCGTCCCTCAAGGGGTCCTCGTCGTCGTTGTCGCGGTCGTTGTCGCGGTCGTCTTCGCGGTCGTCGTCGCGGTCGTCGTCGCCGAGGAAATCAATCTCGTCGCGGTCGTCGGTGGACGGAGGCGTGGGCACTGAATGCGACGAGGACGAGGCCGAGGTCGATGCAAAGGGGTCGTTCTGGTCGGCTCCAGACATGATGGGGCTCATGCCATTGTCCAGCAGCCGTCTGCGATGGAGCTATGAGGAACTGCGGCGGCCGGAGGGAGATGATGTCGGAAGCTCCAATGTTGGATGTGGATGGACGTCTGGACTGGACGTGACGCCGCACGGCATGCCGGCGGCCAATGACGTTGGAGCTTGCTTGCCGGTGGCATCAGCTCTGCGCCGGTCGGGTCGGTCAGCGACTCAGCGGCTTGGTCCAGGCTCCACCCAGGCCGCATTCTGGGCCAATCACGAATGTCTGGATGAAGATGTGGGATGAAGCCAATACTTGATGATTGCGCATCGAGAATCAAGCATCGAGAATTAAGCATCAAGCATCAAGCATCCACCCGAGAATCAAACGTCGGCTTCAGATACTGAGAATCAAGCATCAAGCATTCACCCGAGAAAAACATATGGCATAAAGTACCGAGAATCCATCACCGAGCAGCGTCCTTCACCCCCAACCCCGCGACATCCCTCCTCGGCATTAAAAAAAGAGACGTTGAGCACCTCACACCTCGCGCAGGACATGGACACGGTGCCCGGAGACAGCAGCAGCAGCAGCCAGACGCCTCCCCCGGATCACAACACAAAGAACCCCGACGCCGCCAGCGTAGCCAAAATAAAATCCTTGCTCCAGGCAAACGACGATACCCAACGCTTCGTCGGCCTCGCCCTGCTCAAATCCGTTCTCGACAACACACCGGAGCTTCGCCAAGATGCGGCTGCCGTCCAAAACCTATGGGCCAGCGTGTCTCCCCGATTCCTGGACCGGCTCATCCACACCGGCTCGTCTCAGTCTCCGGGCAAAAACGTCAAAGAAATGCTAGATCTTGCTGTTTCCGTCATTCACATCTTTGCGGCCTTGGTGCCGGAGCCCCTGAGGGCCCAGGACAGGTTTACCGACCGGATTCCTGGGCTTGTGGGAGCGGTTCTATACAGGTGAGAAAGCATTGTGGGAGGTGGGAGGGGGGGGGGGGGGAGGAGGTTTCTCGCTCTCCAATACTGGAAGGATATTGGGCAAGACGGAGAGACAGCGAGACCAAGTGCTTTACACATGCCAACACAAAATCGTCTAGTACAGGTGCAACGACGGATCTGCTCTTAAAGTTGCTTCACACCCTCGTCAGCACACCCGAGGGCGCCAAGTCGTTCGTGGAAGCAGGCAACGTCAGCTCCTTGGCAGAAATCGCCCCGACGCACGCCGCCGTCTTGGACATTCTCCTCTTTGCGTGGTTGAACGCGATGGCTACTGTGGTTGAGAGGCACGTCCTGGTCTGCCAGGTTACCGATACGATGCAGTCCCTGGTGTCCTCGTTCACCGGCACCGACGGCGTGACACTCCTCGAGTTCATGGCACGTTTTCTGCGCCAGGCCAACCCATCTGTACGTACAGCAAGTTCGAAATGGCAACCGTCTGCGTGTGTCTCCCTCTGCGTTCTCTGCGTCGCCAAGGTTTTTTCCTGCTTCGCTATTCCATGTATGCCTTTTGCCCAACCCATTCTCTCTGACCTCTCCTCTCTGTTTAGATCCACCCCCATGAACCGCAGTGGCTCACTGCCGTCGTCAAGTTTATTCAAAACCTGGTGGCAAGCCGTCCCAATGCCGCCGCCAGATCCGCCTACACAAATGCAGCAGCTTCCTTACTTCAAGCATACCCGGCCCGAGCGGCAAAACTCCTCTTTACGGAAAACGTCAAGAGTGACGACAAGCCCTTTGCCTACCTCTTCATCAACTTGCTGCTCATCGATATCCGCGCGTCCCTCCCCACGCTCCTGCAACAACTCAACCAGCCAGACTACGTCCGGTCTTCGACGAGGTTGGCGTCGGCGTTGGACGTCATTTCCATCTTCATCGGCCATCTCGTTCGGTGCTTGGAGGACGACGCCGTGGAAACGTTCACCATGTCGCCCGATAGCCTGCTGAAACTACGCAAGGGCATCTCGGAGACCATGTCCATCACCATGGAATATCTTCGTGATCGGTGGGACGCAACGTTTGCCGGCGCCATGGGCCTGCACCCGGATGCCCGGACGTCCAACGCGGAGACATGGACCGGCTCACACCCCACGCTGGCCTGGGACTCCATGGCCAACTCGGCCGACGACGACCCGCTGATCCTGTCGGCCGTCCGAGCACTGGCTCTCTGGCTGCGGGAAGACGACAACGAGACGCTGCGACAGGAAGCCACGGGTCTCATGGACATGCTCATGGAGCTCTATCGGGGCAGCTCCTCATCGGACAAGCTGCTCGACTTTCGGTCCCCAACGCTGGTTGGGCTCGAAGCCCTCCTCACCACGCACCAAGGCCGGGACCTGTTTCTCCGCCACGACGGCTGGACCATTCTCAGCAAAGACCTGGTCAGTCTGCTAGCAACCAGGTCCAGCGCAAGCGACGCCTCGGACGCGCACGATGCGTCCCGCGGCATCGAGATTGTCCGCGCCCTGCTCAGCGTGGCCGAGCAAGAATCATCCTCAGGAACCCCCGAGGAATGGATGGACGTCATCACCGCCGCGGCAGCTTGGGACGTGGGCGAAGATGTCTCTGCGCAGCAGCAGCAGCAGCAGCAGCAGCAGCAGCAGCAGCAGCAGGCATCGGGGGCAGAAATAGCAGCAGAGTTCCAGGTGTCCGTCCTGCAACTTTGCTGTACCCTGCTCGCGAGCGCCAGCCCCGGCATGAGGAGCCGGTACAGGCAGTCGGCGCGGGCCATAAACGGCATCGTCGAGCAGCTACGTCGTCGAGGCGTTGCCGGACACGAGGCGTCTCTCGTCGAGGCCATGGATGATGTCAAGGACACAATGGACCATGTGCTGCAGGGGCTGTGAAGGGCTTTTTGTTGTCGGTTATGGAATCATGCATTGCTGTGCTTTGCTGTCTATGCTGTCTATGCTGTACTTTTCTATACTTTTCTATACTTTTCTGTTTTTTTTTTTATACGCTACTGTACACACATACATATACCCCATATCATCATAAACAATCACATCACCGCCTCCGCACCGGTGTAGTCCATCCAGACGCACAACCCCAGAACTGACGATTCCGCAAACAGCAGCACAATGTAGACACGCAGGCCGTTTCCCCCAGCCTCCGTCTTCAAACCGGCCCCTTGCTCCTGCCCTTGTCCCTCCTCTTGCGCGCCCTGCGCACCTCAATCTCGAGGTGTTGCATCTCGGCGGCGACGGAGACGAGCTGCGGGATGACGTGCTCTACCGCCTCGACGGCGTGGGCCTGCGCGGAGCGGAGCGGCGGGGGGGCGAGGATGCCGAACCAGCGGAGGGGGTCGTGGTTGTGCTTTGGCGTGTCGTCGTGCTTGGTCTTTTCGTTGCGCGTCTCGTCGTCTGCCGTGTCGTCATCGTCTTTCCTCTCCTCTTTTGTCTCGTCATCGACTTTCCTCCCATCTCTCTTCTCACGACCATCCTCCTCCTCCTCCTCCTCCTCCTCCTCCTCCTCCCCCTCGTCACCATCCTCCTCATCCCCCCTCTCGTCGTCATCACGGCCCACCACCCTCACCACACAGAACCCACCCGGCTCCCGCCCAACGACGACCCGTCTCGACGCCCTCATCCGCCCATCGTACTGGTCCCGCCCGAAGCGCCGACCCCGCTGCGCCTCAAAGTTGGCCCGCGCAATGTCCTGCATGGCGGACGCGTGAAGCCGCGAGAGACGTCCTCGCAGGTCGGTGTAGCGGTCGAGAAGGGCGAGGTGCCGTTCGAGGAGGCCGTCTATGTGGCGTTGGACTTGGATCTGGTCGTCTAGGGCCATGGCGGGCGCGTCGTGGTGTGTGCCTTTTGAGAGAGAGAAGGGGGGGGGACGGGGCAGGGATGTCGGAGCAGCGGACTGATGGGCACGATGTCGTCTTGGCGGTTGTTTTCTTCACCAAGGGACCTTGTTGGGCTTGGTCATGCTCGTCGGGGAACAGCTTGGCGGAGCAAGATGGTCGTTTGTTTTGGTCATTTGGCCGAAGGACCCTTGAGGCTTTGGGAATATGTAGGTACATATTTACATATGTAGGTACATGGGCACTTGGTGGCTACAAGCCTCGAGTGGCCCCGCCCCTTAGCATCCATCCATGTACCAACACCATATGTGTGATAGCAGGGGCTGCGACAACGTGGAGGTCGACGAAGAAAAGTAGAAATATATCTGCTTCCTTCACGGAAGGACCGTCATCTAACGCACCAAGCATGGCGCCATCTCATCCGTTTCATTCTTGTCCCGTGGGCGACGGCGCCTTCTGGCCTCTACCACTAGCATCCCTCCGGTCCTCCGGTTCAGGATTGCTCCTCTTGCGATCCGCTCTCGCTTGTGTCCGCCTGGGGCCGCGGATAGGCCCCTGGTTCCGTCGGGCTTGTCGGGCTGTCAATCCCATCGCGCGCCCTTATTTATTGCTTATTACTTGTTACGTCGAGGACTCGACTGACTCGGCCCTTGTTGCAGGTTCCCTCCACGTATCAGAGGTCGTCCGGACCGGTCACGAACCGATGTGGTGCATCTGATGCCACGCGGCCTAATACATACATACAGCATACATACAACATACATACAACATACATACAACATACATGCATACAGCTAGCCCGTCGTCACATCTGGATCCCGAGTCATTCTACTACGCCGCTAATGACGCGTACTATTTCCGTCGGCGGACTTGCTTTGTACATTCCAATATACAACGACCCACTGTATGTACATACACACATACATATATGTACACACATACATTCAAGTACATACATACATATGTACATATATACATACTTATCCTTGGCAATGTCCAGCTATTACCTTTTCTCAGGCCTTCTTCCCTTTCACCACTCCCTTCTCCACCTCGTCGCAATCCTCTTGGCAGTCCTTGTCCCCTGACGCGCTTTCACCCCATCATCGTCCCGCTGGGATCCGGCGACAAAGTGTATTAGCATGAGTGCACAGCAGGGCAAAAGGCAGGGACATGTGGATATTTGATCCTGATTGTTTTAGGGGCTTCCCCTTACCCTGATGTGACATGCGAACCCGCACTTGACGTGTGGATAATCATCCGGACAGTGGCAATCGAGCCAGAGAAGTCTGTCCGAGCAGTGTCCTTGGACGCAGAAGCCCAAGTCATCTGCACACCCGACTTGGAAAAAATTCGGGATCAAAGGCCCGCATCTCTTGCTCGACGTGGCCCACGCAGTCTGGCACAACAAGACTCCCGCGAGAGCGAGATGGGCCATGGCAGGCTTCATGGCCTGGACTTGGGTAGCTTCGTGGGAGTGGAGGTTTTTTACAACCCGAAAGGAGGGACGCCTGTGGTTCTCACGAATTATGTAGATGAAGTTGTCGTGTGGTTTCACCCCTCTCTTGTCGTGTGGTTTCACCCCTCTCTTGTCGTGTTTTTTCCGACTGGTCGTCTTGTGAGAATAAGCAGGAAGAGTAATGGCAGAATCACCGATGCCCTGGGTAATCAACGATGTGGTTCACCATTTTTATACCTACCGAAAGCTTTTGACGACTTTCTTCGAGTCAGATGAACTATATACGTCGTGGCATCATTTTAAGCCGTCCCTTTTTTTTTTCTTTCACCTAAAAAAAAAACATTTTTCCTAAATAAAGGGGGGGGAAAAACAGACTTAATGGCTAGCAAATATAGGCTATGCAGCCCCTTATGCTACCAAAATTAAATAACACAAACAGAAAACACGTCAACTGCGATGACTTCGAGCTAGAAGCTCGGATCTTCATCGGACTTGGCGTGACGCTCACGCCGAGATGGAAGGAGACTTGGACAAAAGCAAGCCCTCCTCACACATTGACGACGAAATTAGAAGGAAGAGAGGATGAGAGAATCCTCCCACTTCTTCCCCTGTAGTTTCCAAACGACTCCATCAACACCGATCCCGTCCCGGCTGGTCTCGTTTAACAGGGTCGATACCGGCCGCGGGGAATGGACATGATGGGCTGCCCAAGACAAACCAGCACCCACGACAGAGAGGATCTTGTTGATATGCGCGTGACGGCAGGGAGACGGGAGTGACGCTCGAAGGATGGCTGGCTGCTTCGGATCTCTGTGACGACGGCCCGCCATGGATCGCGCGCCGGGGGGGGCATGAGAGCACGAAGAAAGGTTGAGCGAATTGTCCGTGCAACGTCATGATCATGGCTCTTCAGGCGAATAGCCCGAGATACAGGGTCCACGGCTAGATCTTCAGTCTGGTGTGCTTGCTCCCGCCGTGACAGGGGCGGATTCCGCGCTGCCTGCCGCGCCGATTCGTGCATGACGGGCACAAAACTCGGACGGCTGTGGAGCGAAGAACCTTCTTCCGACGAGTATCAAACACCTTTCACGACACACCGTCGGATCAGGATGGTCATGATCCATGGCTATGGTGTGTAGTGGAGTGTTACTGAACCAAGAGGCAGACGTTCCTCAGAAGATTCATCCCGTTAAACGAATGATCCATCCAATGTACCCCGATGGGCGAGATTATGAATGATTTCCAACATCTCGGACCCCAACATCTCGGACTGGCACACACATACAACATACCTACATAATATGTGTGTACATTTTATGTACATATATGTAAGAAGTATGTATGTATACACATGTCACCACCCACGTCCAGCATCCAGACACATGCAATCGCCGACTCGCCTCCTGAGCATCTTACTCACCCTTCACTCATTTGTCCTCGTCTTTTGCTCTGTGGGTGTTGCTATACCTCTTATTCTCTTATTCTCTTATTCTCTTATTCTCTTATTCTCTTATTCTCTTATTCTCTTATTCTCTTATTCTCTTATTCTCTTATTCTCTTATTCTCTTATTCTCTCATTCTCTCATTCTCTCATTCTTCTTCTACCTACTTAGTCCCCCCTCCCGCTTCTTCCACAATGGAGCCCCCCCGATAAAAATCGCACACAACACCGACGTCGTGGCCGAGATGATGGCCAGGCTCCAGCCCATGGTCGGCCAGCCTGCCGTCTGACGCACAAACCCCCCCAGAAAAGGACCAGTCACCGTTCCGATGGAGAAGGCCACGTTGTACAGCGCGTATGCAAGTGCAATCGGTTTCGCGCCGCGGCCTCGGAATTTCTCCTCCACTGCAAACGTTATCTCGGCCGTCACGGGACCAAAGGTGAATGCGACGCCGACTCCGATACCAGCCAAAAGTCCGCACAGCATCATCTTGTCTTTCAGGCTGTTCTCGGACACGAAGCGCAGGCAGATTAGAAACGGCGTGTATACGGCGAATCCAAAGGCGGATAGCCACCGCGGTCCATGTCGGTCACAGAGATATCCCACAATCGGCCCCAGAAGCGTTGGGAGAACAAGAGGCAGAAAAATGAGCCCGGTCCCGATCGAGTCCCAGCCGAACAAACCCTCGACAAATATGGGCAAGGTGCCGTCAAAGGCTGACAAGACGACGGCCTCAACCACGGTGCCCCAAAGTGCGGTCAGGATGCGGCCGCTTGTGAACAAGCTTGCGATCTCCTTGAGCGATAATGGCTGCGTCTCCTTGACTGTCAGGCTTTCATCATCATAAGACGGGAGTGGACAGCACCGATTGCCAGTCACGTCAACATCCTGCGGGCTCGTTCTGGGCCCTTTGCTGGTGTAGGTCTTATTGTCGCTCGTACGTGTCATTTGCGACATTTTGGAGTCGGTGCGGTTTAGCCACTTTGCAGCGTCCTTCTTTTCGATGATCAAGAGGCGTAAGATTGCGTCTGCCGCAACCATGGCAAAACACATGGCCCAAACCTCATAGTAGCCTCCCTTTCCGTAAACAATGCCGCCCAGGCTGGGAGAAGACAGTGTGCCCAGGCTGAGAGCTATCCCAATCCAGCCCATGGCTTGACCGACTCTCTCGCTCGGGACTGTATCAACGACAAGGGCCAGGCCAACAGACCAAGTCAGGGCGCTAGTCATGCCCTGTAGTATGCGTCCAAGGATCAGCATGGCCACGTTCTTCATCAAGCACAGGAGAAAGGTGGCCGATACCAGTAACACGAGTCCTGCCAGCATTGGCGGCCGGCGGCGGTTGGTTCTGTCAGCAAGGATTCCCCATAATGCTTTTGGAGATGAAGACAAAACAAATTCGTCAGCTCAGTTTGATAAACTCGTCACAAAGATGATGTCCGCGAAAGTTCCGAACTGTGCATCTGACGTGCCATTATGGCTGGACTTGCTCGGGGCCAACTCACGAGCAGATACAAGAATGGCCGCACCGAATGTCGCCAAGGAAACAGAGGTCCATAGCTGAACTACATATGTTTATACTGCGTCAGTGGCATGCGAAATGGCAATACATGAATTGGCCAGACACGAGAAATTACCTTTGCCTGCAGGCACACCAGCCTGCTTGATCAAGGCAAATGGTAACACGGGAACAATGACAGCGTAAGGAAAGATGTCCTAGAAGCCGTTGAAAAAGCATCAGCGGACATTTTCTTGACTTGAGAAAAACACTTCTTCATGTTGTGATTCCCCTACAGTAAACACAGCTGTTGACACCATCAGCATGATGAGTTTCGTGGATGAACGAAATTCCAAGAAAATGGGGCGTTTCCCCTTTCTTGTAATCGTGGCCCAAAAATCCATGGCTGTCGTGGAAAAGAAGTGTTTACTGCTCCAGAAATCGTGCTTTGAGGACTTCTGATCGGAGTAGCTGCTCAAGACGACGAACAGGTACGGCACAAGGAGAGAAGGCCTTTCCCATTCTGAAAAAGCTTGCGTCGAGCTGAAGCTTATGAAGAGGATTTCTCATCCAGGAAGTCAAGTCATCCGCTTCAGTGAGCGTGCCAGTAGAATATATCAAAAGAGGAAGAACGTGAAGCTAGAGGTGAAAGGACGTTTTGGCGGAAGGAGGACGTAATGGTACAGAGGACGTATCGCGAAAGAAGACTAGCCTCGCTTGGCTAGAAATACACTTCCGGAGAAGAAGGCAAACTTTACGGACAACGTGAAGGGAAATGACTCGCTCGAGCGCAGAGCGGACTTCGTCGCGACGTAGAGATGGTCTGCCGCCGGCCGGCCGGTAGGGTATCCAGAAATCCGCGGACTCCGGCGCGACTCGGCCAACCGTTTCCGAAGACCGCCGGGCTCATAATCGGCATGTGCATTGGTGCCATGCGGGCACGGACACCGACTTCGGATTGAGAGTGAAGACTATGACGATGGACGATGTGTTCGAAAGTCAACCCCAGGATTCGGTTCCGACCCGTCTTGTTTCCTTGCCGCATTGCCGAAGAGCCATTTGGTGGGACTTGCTTTTTGACACGTTGTGTTGTATGCAAGAACAATGAAACACAGCAAGGCTCCAGTGGAACGAGCTCCAGAAACAAAATGTAACTCTGGTGAGGTTGGCCATCTACATGACCCATCGGGGGGCCGCGCCGTTTCGACAATGCAAATCTGATCCTAGCAGCGTTGGATTCCGGGGTTTGCTCGGTTCCAAATACCCTGTTGCATGCCAGAGAGGTCAGTATCTGGCTTTCTTCATTTTTTTTGCCATTGACGATCGATTCGAACCTGTTTCTTTGTGAAATGACTGTTGTGGTTATTTCTGTTTAATCTTTTAAACGGGAGCAGAGTGTGTGCGCGTTTCAGGCCAAGCCTGGGAAGGAGCCATGGAGGCAGGTCTGTTGTTGGATTCAAGCCTATTGCCTGCTTTTTCCCTTCCTCTTCCTTCTTTCCTTCTTTCCTTCCTACTTCTTTTTTCTTCTTCTTCTCTTTTTTCGTTTTTCTCCATTGATTTCCATCGTCACTCAGCTACTTTCCTACACCATTAAACCAAGACAACTGGCATGTCGCCTTCAGCGTCTTGGCAAAGCCAATTTCTATCGACTCCAAAATGAAGACATGACCTAAGCAGGCAATTTTTCGGAACCTCGGCATGCGTCAATACCTCTGTTGCAACCTTGTCTCACCAAAAAGCCTTTGTCTTGCCCCAACCGCCTCGCCCAGGTGCTCCGTATATGCACTCCACCTTCACTCTACCGTCACCATGCAACACTGCATATCCGGCACCTTCATAGTGCCGATCCAACGTAGCATTACTGCTTCCACCTCGGAGACGTCCGGAGAAATCGAGCATAATGTCGCACAATGCTGAATACTACATTGTGAGGGGAGTCTAGCCTCGGATGCTCCAAGGTCGGGAACAACTCCGAGACGGACCAGAAGTCATCTGACTGATGTATCGTGATGTCAACCCCCTCTTTCATATCATGGGATTTGTAAAAAAAAAAAAAAAAAAAAAAAAAAAAAAAAAAAAAAAAAAGTGCCGCGGGCATTCTGCCGCCACGACAATTCTGCTCCGTCTCCATCTGCCACCAAGCAGTAGATTCCACCAGCTCGTTTCCAGAAGAAGACCACGACCTCTTCACCACAAAATCCAGCATGTGCATTCCAAACTCGTCTTTTTTCTTTGGTATTCCTTGGGAAATTTGTCCCGGCCAAGTGTTGTGACGCCGCCTGCCACAGTCTGCCCACTTGGACTCGACGACCCTGTCCTTGTTTGTTCACGGAAGCAGTTTTTTTTTTTTTTTTTTTTTTTTTTTTTTTTTTTTTTGTAAGAATTGGCTCGTGCCTAGGAAGAGTTATTTCGCAATCAGCGGCGACCAGCCACTTGTTAGTCGTGGCGTTGACGGTGGCTCGCATCATGAATCGAAGCTAGATTCCGACATTGCGTCCCGTCATCTGTGAAGTTTCCGAACAAGCCTCAGACAATCGCGGCACGTTAGCCGATAATCAGAACTGACTGCCTTCTTGCGGAATGCGTTTGATAGACAAACTCAATAGGCAACAATTCATCTCTTCATGTAACGGCACATTTCGGTCTTTCTCAAAACGGCCCACGCCCACGGAGAAGAAGGCATGCAAAGCAGAATGGTTATCTCAGGTACAAGTAGGTGTGACATATTGCACAAACCCCAAGAGCTTAAGCTTTGTTCTAACGTTTTTCCGTCTGTCGGCAACGGATCTGATCAGCGATGAAAGACATGAAAAGCGTTTAGGCATGGCTGTGCTGCTGCATGCCGTGCAACGGTCTTGGCCATACCAAGGGTCCACGACGATTATGATTTGCGGAGGAAATTTCGGACCCGAGACGGCGCTGGTGCAAATCGCCTGGGCTTGTCATCGCAGGTGTCCTAGAGATTGAAGGGAAGTTATGGTTCTTGTGGGATCTGTACACTCTCATAACCGGACTAGAGCCCATGCATGATACTAAAGGCTACATACAATACGGTAAGGAAATTCCTTGTAAAAAAAAAAAAGATCATGCCAAGTTTCTTTCCTTGTAAAACCGCGTCGGAAGGCATCTCATCTCTTTAACGCATAGTTGCTGTCATGCGTTCAACAATCCGCTGCTGTGCGTTTCCGTTTTCACTTTCTCGAGCCCGAGGACGTGTCAAACTTTGTCCGGTTGGCAGTCTCCGCCCGACCCAGCCAGCTGCTGGGCCTCGCCTCGTTGCGGGCCCCTCTAGGACTGGATCCTGGACGGCGCTCCTGGTGGAACAAGGTCCCGGGAGACGGCGCTTCGAGCATCCAAGATGGCCAGCGTGTCCCGGTGCGAACAGGTCGATTTTCGTGCGTGGAAAGCGCATGATTCTTTGTGCTGTGCCCGGGCCCAGGCAGGGAAACAGCTCGACTGCAGTGTGGTCCTTGCTGCTTGGACCGAGTCGGCACCAGCACGGTCAGAACCCTGCGCGCACTTGGGGGAATGAGCAGAGAGTAGCGTCAAACATGGCGTGAATCAATATTTGTAACACTCTAGATGACGCAGCCGCGGAGGAGGGATCAGGGGGGGAAAGGAGGGAAGAGGCGAGACGATTGATGGACGTTGGATTGGGTCGTTTTACCCTCTTTTCTTTATTTCTTTATTTCTTTTTGGACCGATGCAGACGAATTCGGCAGCACAGGCCCGGCTGCTTCCTCCCTCGAGTGCTCTGGGCCTGATGTTCCAAAGCCAGCCAAGCCAGCACGGAGAGGAAGAAAAAGGGCATTGGAAGAAGGAAAACCCGGGCGAGCCATGTGTACCTGTGTATGTCTGCTTCTTTATTTAAAATACATACATACATGTATGTAAGCACATACTCGTCGACTACGCAAGTACGCACGCATGGGCTTGGCTCGCTGACGCACCGTCGCGCCGATAGATTAAGCGACTTGGAGCCAGGCCAGACGTTGGGACGTTCAATATTGTTTTTGTCCTTGATAAAGCAGAGTCAGGCATGGAAGCAGCTGTCAGCCATCCATTCAGTCGTCAGTCGTCAACCGTCACAGGGCTGGGGAATATACTGAAAATACCTAGGTATGGATGAATGGTGGGGGAGGGGGGGGGGGGTTGAAAGTGTCGAGTGCCAGGCAACCGGTGGCCTTTTCTTGGCGTCGTCCTTGCAGCATCGACGTTTCGTTGTTTCACTCCGCTGTTCATGCTTGCTGGCCGAGCGAGAGTGTCGTGCCATTGATGATTAAATTGATGCGTTCGTCTGGTCGCTCCGTGTCTGTCCGTCACACTGGCAGAGATGGGAACCCTGGTCTGACAGTCTGCTTGGCCTATTATGTATGCACATGATGCAGCATGGTGTCTTGCCGCCTTGTCGACATCCGTCTGCTCCCGTCTCGTTTTGTCCTCGCCGCAGACAGACAGGATCACAGTACATGCATGTGTGAAGCACGTCTGTACAAATGATGATACAAGGCTTGACCCCACGGCGGGTTCTGTCATCCTCAGTCCGTGGGTGCTGCACCGGTCTGGTCTGACACCTGGTCTGGTCAGCATCCTCCTTCAAAAGTGTCTACTAGCCTGGGGTGCGCCGGTGTACCTACGTCTAGGTATCTGCTTATCTAGGGTGCCCCTACAGGTCGGTACTTTCTGTTACCAAGGTACCTTTGGTAGGTAAGGAAGCAGTTCTCGGATCGCGTCGTGGAGCAATTCCGAATCGAGATGATTCGGGTTGTCTGGGCTCAAATCTGCCTACCCATGTGGCTCACTCGGGGAAGGGGGTGAAGATGGTCACAATCAAAGACGAAAATGTTGAACACGGCGCCCGTCTAGTGCTGGTTTGAGTCGTCACTGGCCAACACTGGCCAACACCAGGCAGAAGCGAAGAATTCCATATTGATTAAGAAGTATCCATACTTGTAAAGTAAAGTAAGTAGGTACCTAGGTGCTTCTTTGGTGCTTTAGTCCAAGTACTTGGGCAAGACGAACGGACCCTGGCCCGGCGCCACCTTCCCACCAGAACAGACCCAGACCAGGCCCGTCCCAGTTCCTTTCACGAACATGCCAGGTGCCGAGTACCTGGATAACGCATTGGATTGTGGCCCATTTCGTGCGTGGGCGCCAAGGTCTCCACGTACCGAGTACATGCTGTCGTCCTGCATGCAACATGGCAAGCCAGGTGTTGTTAGTCGGCTCACTCCCGCGCCACCGTGCTGCTACCTCAACCGACCTCCGACCGCTTCACCTTCAATGCCCACCTTTCTCACCGTGTCCGTCTTTGTCTTCATTCATCAACCCCCCCATCGCCGCCCTCCACCGACGTGCGCTTCCGCATCCGCACCAACTTCCCTCACTCAACCGTGTCCTGCGATTCTGGCCATTTGTGCCGCGGTATTTTCCTCCTTTTCTGCGACTTTCGATCTTGGATTTCCACGAGCGTCCATTGCTGTCAACCCACGCCGTCAACCATTATTATTATGGCGGTCGTCGCAACCATTAAGTATGTGTCGCCGGGCCTGCCACTGGGCCAACCCAGCCCACATGCCTCTGCTTCCACCTCTCACTTTTCTTTTTCTTCTTCTTTTTTTTTCCATTTGTTTTTTGTTGTTGTTGTTGCTGCTGCTGCTGCTGCTGCGTCTACTGCGCGCGAGAACAACGTCGTCGTCGTCGTCTTCGCCCTTCTTCTCCTTCCCCTGAACCTTGCCCATGTCCGTCTTCGGCCCTCCTTGGCTCTCCGAAGGTGTCGGTCGATTCGCTCTTGTTGGGTCCAGGGGCAAGGCTTTTCTGCCAGCACACAGCCCCTCCTTGTTCCTTCAAGTCTGAATTACCCATCTTCCTCCTCAAGCTGACGGCTTCCAACCTGCTTCTAGATGCGTTGTAGTCGGCGACGGTGCCGTCGGCAAGACCTGCCTCCTCATTAGCTATACAACAAACAAATTCCCCTCCGAATACGTCCCGACCGTCTTCGACAACTATGCCGTCACGGTAATGTGCGTTCAAGAAAAGAACTCTTGGAGAGTTGAGTCCGGGGCCAAAGTGGTGTACTGTTTCGTCAAGCACGTGTTCGTCTAATTTCTTGCGACAGGATTGGCGACGAGCCATATACCCTTGGTTTATTCGATACGGCCGGTCAAGAAGATTATGATCGACTGCGTCCCCTCTCATATCCACAAACCGACGTCTTTCTTGTTTGCTTCAGCGTCACGTCGCCTGCATCGTTCGAAAACGTTCGTGAAAAATGGTTCCCCGAGGTCCACCATCATTGCCCAGGAGTTCCCTGTCTCATCGTCGGCACACAAGTCGACTTAAGAGAGGATCCAAGCGTAAAGGATAAGCTTGCGAAACAGAAGATGGCACCTGTTAAGAAGGAAGATGGTGACAAGATGGCTCGAGAGCTTGGCGCTGTCAAGTACGTCGAGTGCAGTGCGCTCACGCAATTTCGGTTGAAGGATGTTTTCGACGAGGTACGAGATGCCCACCGCCCATCTTCTTTTTACTTGTTGTCCTGGTGATTCTCCTTTTTCTCCTCACCTCGTTTGTCCTCAATACCGTCGGTCTCTAAACTAACAAGGAGAACCTCTAGGCAATTGTCGCCGCATTGGAGCCTCCGATGCCCAAGAAAAAATCTCACAAGTGCCTGATCCTATAAAAACGAGAGCCACAGGCTAAAGCAAAGAAGAGGGGAAGACAGGGTCAAGAAGTCACGGAACACCAAGAAAGGGCAGAGCGTAAGGACATCAACTACTACTATTACAATGGATGAGACATTCGGGCTGTGCATACTTTCGATGCATGATTAGAAGGAGACGGGGAATCTCTTTTGACGAGATGGCCCATGAAGACTAGGACACTGGGCAAGGCGTGGGATCGGCGATGACAGCTAAGGCGCATGGCAGAGGAAGACATTTGGTGCGACGGGAAACGAGAGGTCCAAGAGAAACCCTCCCTGCTCTCCTCCTCCCCCTTTACTCCCTTTTCCCTTTCTCTCTACATGGGTTGGAGTGGATGACGAAGGGTACCACATTCGGGTTGGCTCTTTTCCATTTTCCCGTACCTGCTTTCCTCTTTCTTTTTTTTTTTCCTTTTTTTTTGGTTAGAGGTGCACGTTTTGCAAAGAGCCTTTTTTTTTGTGGCTGGTGGGTTGGTCACAGCTTGCATGGGTGACACGTTTTTTTTTTTGCTGTCCCTCACTCTGCCATTTCGAATGGGCACCACACGTCAGCAAAGGACTGGATAACACACAAAGCCTCTTGTTGATTAGGGAGCCGCTGTCACGGACCAGTACTACATGTAAGCTCTGCCTAAAAATTATCATCTGACGACTTGACCGTTTATTTTACATTTTTTTTTATAAAAAAAATCCCCTTGTTCGTCTCGCAAGGCAAAGCTGAGCCATACCGCTGTTGTTTATCCACGACCTTTTGCCCCTCATTTTTTTTTCTTTTTTTACTTTTATTGTACCTCGCCACAAGTCGTCTGTTTCGATTTTGCTTTTTCATATACATGCGAGCCAGGGTGCTTTGATGGGACAAAGTTTGGCGATGGGAGTGCGATTATATCAATGATTTATTCTTTCAAAAAATAAAAATAAATAACATTCTCTGTTTGTGTGTCGTTGTGTTGCGCCCACCTCGTCACAGTCTTGTGCCGATGATGAGGGGCGTTGTCGTGATGGACGTGGATGGTGATGTGAAGTGCGTGGGCAGAAGGGCATTGAACACGTTGGACCGGGACGGCATGAATTGTCCATTCCAGCCACAATGCGTCAATATCATGCGCATTTTTATTTGTTATTTTTTATTTCATTCTTCTTCTTTTTTTTTTCGTGTGTATATGTGTATTCTTCCTCGAGCATCAATGATTTTCTTCGATTCCATTGGCCCCATCCACCGGGCATCGAAAGATGACGCGGGATGTGCCAACATTCTGGTCCATGTACATGCTGTAAGCCCAAGCACCCTGGACAAACGACGCACAGAATGACGTATCCCTTGTCTCCTGGGGTGTCAAAAGGGTTTGCGCAACGCTGTCGAAGACGTATGCGGGTTTTTGCAGGCACGCTTACTTACGCCGATGGCGCGGGATGGGGGTGGTCGCGGTCGTGAGGACGCATGTGGCTGCGCAGGACGGGGATGATGTCCCGCGGCGAGGTGGCATTGAAGAAAAAAAAAATGTCGTTGGGTCTGATTGCATGGGGCACACTTTTTTTATTATTAGTATTATTTTATTTCTCCATCTATGCGTGCGCCGCGCCAGTGTGGCGGTCGTGTGGTGTTTTCTGTGTGCCCGGACAGATCAGCCATGTCTGGTGTCACGTCTTGAAAGGGAAGGAGAAGAAAAAAAAAAGAAAAAAAAAAGAAAAGAAAAGAAAAAAGGAATAGACCGTGACGCCTTGTCTTGTCGCGGGTCAATGGGGCGCTCCTCGGCTGCCGTTCTGCAACGTCTCGGCCATGTTTTGCCCGTCTCACGGACCTCTCCCATTCTTGGGGCCTGCCATGTGCGAGCCCGGCGCCCAGTGGACCACCGGGGCGCCCCCTCCCCCCACCACACCAGCTCGGCTAGCCTGGTGCTTTGACACATGGCAGGCACGCTGAGGCCCACGGAGCATTTTAGTGTGACTGCGCTAAAGGGAAAAGACGAACTTTCCAAAAAAAGAAAAAAAAAAAAAAAGAAAAGGAAAAGGAACAAGAGTCAAGGCAAAACGACAAAGAAGACTGGAGAAATATGAGAGATACTTGGGGAAAAAAAAAGATGAAAAGAAGGTAGGGAAAAAGAAAAGAAACGAAACGAAAAGAGACTTGTTTGTCCAAAGCGTTTGGTCGAGACAGATGCGCATGGCAAAATACCCCTCATCGTGGGCTTGGTATGCATTTATCCATCCCATCTTGTACACTAGCCGCTCTGATGGGATAGTTTTTCTTCTGCCCTCCCCACGGCATGGTTAGAAACGCTTACTCGCGACGGGACGGACGGGAAGGCAATGGATTTGCAAATGTCGGGCCTTGATTCCCTGCAGCCTGTTGGCATCCCCAGTCCCGCTTTAATTTTTTAAACTTTTTTAAACAAAGGCCTAAAACCCTGCAAGATACTAAAGTAAATCATAAAGAAAAAAAAGAAAAAAAAAAGGGGGGGAGAGACAATCTGCTTTGGCGATTACAGGGTGTCGATCGCTGGCTGAGCAGGTAGGGATGCGACTGTGGGCTTCATTTAACTCGCAGCCCTTTTTGTTTTTATTCTGATGTCGCGCATGCAATCCCGCCTTTGGACCACCCTGGATCTGGGACCCTGACTGGACCTGGATCCATATGGGATGATGCGAGCATGATAGACCAATTCTGGTAACTCTGCCTTGTGCGGGACAGGGACTCGAGGCGCGGAGGGTCGATTCGTCTGCGTATGTACGTACATACATACTTTGTAAATACGGAGCATCGTGTAGTTGCGGAAGCAAAGTACGAGTCTCGTTGCGGCGCGCTGGGGTCGGCAAAGGCCGGGAAGGAAACCAGAAAAGAACAAAAACAAGAGGAGAAAAAAAAGGGGGAAAGGGAAAAAGATAGAGGGGAAAAAAATCGGTTTCTGCCATTTGAAGTAGACTGAGTCAAAAACACAAGCCCCTGGGCGGGGTCGAACCGCCAATCTTCTGATTAGAAGTCAGACGCCTTAGCCATTAGGCCACAAGGGCTTTTGTTGGATGTGCATAAACAATTACTATTTTATATTATACAGGCCGCTACACAGACGAGAAGACTCGACGTTTGCTCTCGCACCCCAGCAATTTCTTCGAGGCGCGTCATCTGCAAAGAGCGCAATGAGCCATCAGACCAGACGCCCTCCTCCTCAAGGCCCCCCAAGCCCACCAGTGTAACCCAACAGTGGCCCCATGCTCCTTGCCACCAGTCCAGACCTGTCGGTCTGGCTGGCCAAAGGTCTGTCAGGTCCCTTGCCATCCTGCCTGCCATCCTGCCTGCCATCCTGCCTGCTATCCTGCCTGCCAGCCAACCACAGCCAACCACAGCCGCTCTTTCCCTGCTAGCACTCCAGCTGGAGTCGAGCTGCTAGCCCGGGGCGACCCACGCCCCTGAATAGATTAATCTGATCCCCCTGACCCAGTTTGTGCACACACGCACGCCGGTGCCGTCGACGCAAGCGCCGCCAGCAGGTGCCAGCGCTGGTCTTCTGGTCTTTTGATCTTTTGATCTTCGCGTGCTCTGGTCTGCTTGGCCGGCCAATGTTTGTTTGCGGCCTGCGCATCACCGTTGCACAGGGAATTTGGAGAGAGGCCAACCCCTAATCCCGTCGAGAGTCAGTCAGTCAGTCAGTCCCCTGCCCGCTGCCCGCTGCCCGCTGCCCGCTGCCCGCTGCCCGCTGCCCGCTGCCCGCTGCCCGTGCCTGTGCCTGTGCCTCCTTCCTGCCTGCTGCCTGCTGCCTCCTGAGAGCCGACCAATCCCCTGGCGCCCCCGGCCTCGTCCACCCCAACTGCGTTCCTTCCGCCTTTCCGCCTTCCCACCTTCCCACCCTTCCGCCTGGCCACCACCACCTCCTCCTTGGCCTTTTAGGAGTGCGCGCCTTACCCAATCTTTGAGCGCCTTTCTTGACCTTTCTTGCCTTTGCTTTCTAGTTTTTATTTTTATTTTTATTATTTTTTTTTTGCCTCTCGCGCCCTTTGATTCTTCGTCTGGCCTTTCTTTGGGCTGCACTGCTCCGGATGCCGCTCTATTTTGGATCCTTCTTTTAACGTACAAACTTTCATCTTCTTCGCCTTATCGACATTCGTTTTTTTCCCGTTCTTATCCTAATTTGAAGCCCTTCATTTCTTTCTTGGTTCACGATCCTTCAATCTCGACCTCGCCCCCGCTCCCCTCGCTACGCCACCCCTAACCTCAGCTCAGTCGACCGATATTCCAACTTGTACTCTTTGGGTTTTTTTTTTTTTTTCGTCACCCGTTTCTCGAACAACTACCTGTTCTTGCTTTGCTTTCAACCGTCGACCGATTTGTTCGAGAATCTGCATTCGCTTGCATACAACCACACACACGCCCTCGCACACCCACCCACGGCTTTCACCGGTTGCTCGCCTCCCCTGAACCACATTCCCTCATCGCGGACCTGTTTCGTCCTCGCTCGTCGTTCTGCCGCCCGGGACTTTGCCTCGCCTCGCATCAGGAGCTTGGGTTTGGAGGCCGTCCAGAGGATATCCGATCTGCCTCCACGTGTATCTTTACCCCTCTGTATTCTGTATTCATCAGATTTACTTTGCATGCCTACGCCACATTCTTGCTTGTAGGCCATTTCTTCACTGCAGGCCTAGCCTTCCGCCTAGCTACATGCATTCTTGAACCGGCCGTCTATCTCTTCTATTTCCACCGGCCACAGCAGACTCGTCCGACAATCTACCATCCCCCCCTCCTTATTTGGCCATCTTTTCAGCCATCAATTTAGTGCCTCACGGTCCGAAAACCACAACCAGAGCACCGATCGAGTCCTAGAAAAAGAAAGAAGGAGTGAGAGAGACGCAGAGACGGATACAGAGGATCAATCCTCTCGCTGGATCCCCCCCCTCTTCCTCACGATTCATTGTTGTGCCTTTTCCCAAGGGCACGTTCGGACTTCAAAACGGCTGTGTTATCGCACGTCGGGCGGGACTCGCTTGTCCCCCCTCATCTTCTCGGAATGCAGGATACTAATGGTGCTGTTGGCGGTGGCCGAAATGTCAATGGCAATCCTCAAGCTCGCTATCATGGTCACGCTTCTAAGCCTTCCACGAGCGACACGGGATTTTCTCATGGTGCATTCACATCCAACATCTCGGGATTTGCCGATCGCCATCCTCGCCGTGGCAACATTCCCTCGCTGAACACGCAGTCCATTGGTCCAAATCAAATCGCGTCTCCCAATGCAAACGACATGACCACTCCAGGAACCGCATTCGATATGCAATTCACCCCCCTCCTGCCTTCACAACTTCTTCTTGGCAGCCCCTTTCAACCAGGTAGTCCCGCCGCTTTTGGCAGCTCTCAGTTCCAAAGCTTGTCGGGTTTCCAGCAGAACCAAGCCCAGGGCAGCAACAGTCAGCAGCATGGCGGCCCGTTATCCAGCCCTGTCCAGCAGAACATGCCGTCCCAACCATACCAAACCCTGGTGTCGCCTTCTACCTATGGAGCCCCTCAATTTTACCCACCGCAGTCGCCAACGGGTGGCTTCAATCTGCAATCAGCCATGCAGCCTGCCTCTCCTGTCTTGGGTTCAAGCGCTGCGACTGGCACCAGCCGGACAGTATATCTGGGCAATATTCCGGCCGACACGACCGCTGAGGAGCTTCTGGGGCACGTTCGAAGCGGCCAGATTGAATCCGTTCGCCTTCTTCCCGACAAGAACTGTGCGTTCATCTCCTTCCTGGATGCTAGTTCTGCCACTCACTTTCACTCGGACGCCATCTTGAAAAAGCTCTGCATCAAGGGTCAAGACATCAAGGTTGGGTGGGGCAAGCCATCCCAGGTCCCTACTTCCGTGGCTCTGGCTGTTCAGCAGTCTGGCGCGTCGCGGAACGTGTACTTAGGCAACCTGCCCGAGGAGATTGGCGACGACGAGTTGCGCGAGGACCTGGGCAAGTTCGGCGCCATTGACACCATCAAAATCGTACGAGAAAAGGGCATTGCTTTTGTCCACTATCTGTCCATTGCAAATGCCGTCAAGGCCGTCTCTCAGCTTCCTCAGGAGGCCAAGTGGCAGGCACCTCGCCGTGTGTATTATGGAAAGGATAGATGTGCGTATGTCTCCAAGACCCAGCAGCAAAATGCGGCACAGTACCTCGGTATCGCCCCCGGCTACGCTCACATGCTTACCGGAGCCGATCGTGATCTCATCTCCACGGCTCTTGCGCAGCAGTCCGTGGCGGCGGCCGCCGTGGCCACGAGCGCCGGGGGGATCAACAACCTGGGCAATCGCACCATTTATCTAGGTAACATTCATCCAGAAACAACCATTGAGGAGATCTGCAACGTGGTTCGCGGTGGTCTGCTCCACCATATTCGATATATTCCCGACAAACACATTTGCTTCGTGACGTTCATTGATCCTACTGCTGCGGCCTCGTTCTACGCGCTGAGCAACCTGCAAGGCCTCATGATCCATAACCGGCGACTCAAGATTGGATGGGGCAAACACTCTGGGGCTTTGCCTCCGGCCATCGCCCTGGCCGTGAGTGGAGGCGCATCGCGCAACGTTTACGTGGGTAACTTGGACGAAACCTGGACCGAAGAGCGCCTGCGGCAAGACTTTTCCGAGTACGGCGAAATCGAACTGGTCAACACCCTCCGGGAAAAGAGCTGTGCGTTTGTCAATTTCACCAATATTGCCAATGCCATAAAGGCCATTGAGGCTATTCGCGGCCGAGAAGATTACAAAAAGTTCAAGGTGAACTTTGGTAAAGATCGCTGCGGCAACCCGCCCCGGCAGACGCAACCGCAATCCCAGCAGCAGCAGCAGCAAGGCCAGTCTCCTGGCGCTGATGGACTTTCTTCGCCTCACCCTAACGGGTCTCAGAATGGCGCTTCTTCACAGAACGGGTCAGACTCTCAGCAGTCGGCTGCTCTGTTCAACGCACAGAGCAATCCTCTCACGCTGTACTTGAGCCAGTTGTCACAGCAGGCTCAGCAGCAGCAGGCTCAGCAGCAGCATCAGCAGCAGCAGCAGCAGCATCTGGCCATGCAACACAATCTCTTGTTCAGCACATCTCAGTCTTCCAACGAATTGGGCCTGGATGTGCCTCAGCAAGGGTCTTATCTTGGGCACGGGCAATCCGCGAGCATCTCAAACGGTTACGGTTCTAATTTCAGAACGGCTGGGCCGACCACGATTGGTGGTTTGCTGGCTCCTGGCAATGGTCGAGGTGCTCACAGCCGAGCCGTCAGTCTTCCCGTGCTTGTTCCGGGATTTGAAAATGGCGGCAACAGCCCCAACAGTCTCAGTGGCAGCAACGGCAATGACGGCGAGAGGCGTGGTCACCAGTACCAGTCGAGCTTTGGCGGACTCGGGGCACAGGGTTTCGGACTCGCAATCCAGAGCGGTCTCAACGGCTGGGTTGAGGAGGAAGTGGCTAACTAGGTAACTTTGCTTGTTGGACAAAATTGACCATGGGTATCAACGGGTTTCTGATTCTGCTTGGCCAAAAACAACCTGCAAGAGACGGATGGTTTTTTTTTTTGTTTTTTTGTTTTTGCCCTTTTTCTCTTTCTTCTTCTTTTTTTTTGTGCGTATTTTGTTTTTAATCGTCGTGTCTTGTGGGGGCTCTTTTTGTTTTGTTGTCTTTTTTCTATTCTTTTTTTTTGGCCTCTACATTCCCCCCTTGATCGTGTTACTTTCTGCACACAAATTACATGTCGCGAAACATTTCGCCTTCACCATTTTCATTCATTGTCACCTTTTTCTTTTTCCAATCAACAAAACCTTAATTGTCTCCTTCAATGTACGATGAGTTTTTTTTTTTTTTTTTTTTTTTTTTTTTTTTTTTTTTTTTTTTTCTCTTTCTGTCTGATTTTTTTTGGTTACATTTGTTTAGATTGGTTCAGACAGTGAGTTGGGGTTTGTGTAAACGAGCAATGGAGTGAGGTGATAACACAAGGAAGGCCTTGGGCCCCATGATGTGTGGTTGGAAAATGAAGAAATTGGAACAGCGAGGAATTAATGGTAGCACCAGTATCGCAGCGCATGGCATTCGAGGAGCAAAGGGAAGGGAGGAACCGACCATGAAGCGACAGTCTTGGACAAGGTTACTGGTAGCCTTTGTTGAACGCAGTTGGAATCGGGCTCACGAGTATCTTTTGCAAGTGACGATCAAGGCAAGAGGCGGCAAACGTCACGTCGTTGCTGGGCAGGCGACGATGTGGCTTGACTAGCTTGTGGAAACTAGGAGAATGACGGGAGTTGGATGGGCGACGTCGGATGGGCGACGTCGGATGGGCGACGTCGGATGGGGGATATCGGGTGGGTTCAGTGTAGACAGCCGGAACGGACAGTTGCACAAGACAAGGAGCCGGCCAAGAAAGAGCCTCGTTTGACATGACATGGACGTCTCGCATCCGTCCACGACAATCTTGATTCCATCCTCGGCCCACGACCGTCTCAAACAGGTTCACCGAGGGACGACGCCTCGGCACATGCGAGGCGGGAGGCGTCGGGAATAAGAGGCGGGGACGGGGTTGTGTTGTATGCGTTTTCCGGACGAGCCGATTTGCGTGCCTGGCGGGTGGTGCTGATTGGCTCGTCGTGGCCTCGGCAACGTCACCGGGGCAGCATGTGAGCTCGCGTCGGTCAGCAGCGTGTCGGCGACGGGTTGGGTGGGGAGTTATCGGCCGGGCGGGCTGGATGTGCTTACGCCGTCGGATCTGGAGTCTTTTTTCTTTTTTCTTTTTTCTTTTTTCTTTTTTCTTTTTTTCTTTTTCTTCTTTCTCTTGTCGCTTTACGTGGTCCTTTTTTTTGTCCCTTTGGGTGGTTCGCTTTCCTTGTCCCTTTACGTGGTTCTTTTGCTCGGCTCGAGGGGTTTTTTCTCTTTTTCCCCTTTCGCGACCCGTTATCTCGCCACGATACCAATGCGCGTCGCCACTCGAGCTGGCCCGCCGCGGCCGATGCCGTCGTCGCCGCTCGCGCACGAAAGGCCAATGGACCCCGCGGGGCCCCAAGGATGCGAGGAAACAGAAACGCTCCTCTCTGACGAGGCGTCCGTCGAGGACCAGGACGAGGCGCGGCTCGCGCTCCAACCCGCCATCAGCGCCGCGGCCAGCCATCTGACGTCGGCGCAGACGCCGGCTGCGGAAAAGGCGGCGGCGCTGGAACGAGGACCGGGCGTTGGGTACTTTGGCGGTGCGGTCGTCGAGGAAGACGACGATGAAGAGGACGACGAGGACGAGGACGAGGACGACAATGGTCGCGGTCGCGTTGTTTCGGCCGCCGTGGCCGCGCATGCACGGCATGTTGAGGGGCACTCCTCTCGACCTCTTCCTCGTCCTCTTCCTCTTCCTCTTCCGCTTCCTTGTCCGCGTCAAGAGCAGCGGTCGTCACCACCACCACCAGAGCAGCTACCCATCGGGTCGTTTCCCGGGACCGTCGACGGCTCCAAGTCGTTTGCTCCCGGCAAGGACCCGTCCCGGAGCCGGCCGACCAAGGGCCTGCTCGAGTCTGCCTTTGGTCCGACGAGGCAGCGCCGTTCGCTGTCGGCGGGCCAGGAGGCCCTGAAGAAGCTGCAAAAGGCCCTGCCTTCCTTTGGTGGCGGCCAGGCCAGCTTTCTCTCTTCGCTGCCGACTTCCTTCTTGGCCAACCTGACGGGGGAACACAAACAGCCGCCCGACAACGCGCCGTCGAAACCGGGAGAAGCTCCCGCCAGGCTCCGGTCCGCGACGGGCCACTCGGGCTCCTCGTCGGCGTCGGCGTCCCGGTCCCGGCCCAGGCCGCCCATGCTGCGGCGGGTCACGTCGGACGAGAGCATGCTGTACCACACTCTCTCGCGGCAGTCGTCCCTGGGCGACGACAACAAGTTTCACGACGTCAGGGAAATGGTCAACACGCGGTTCATGGCCCTCAGGGACAGCCTCCCCGACGTGCCCAACTTCAAAATGCCGAGCCTGCCACGGCTGCACGTGGCCTCGCGCATGTCGTCCATGTCGCTCAACGGACTCTTCTCGAGCGCGCCCGACGACCGCCCGCCGAACCGCCCGCCGAACCCGAGTGCCGCCGGCCGGCCGGGCTCCGTCGCGAGCGCCGTCGACGGTGTCCTCTCGAAGCTCACGGGGGACCTGGTGATTCTGGGCGGCTACCGAGGCTCCGTGCTGCGTTCGGCCGAGCCGCCTCACCAGCAGCTCTGGGCGCCCGTGAAGCTGGGCTTCAACATGCGCAAGGCCAATCTCGAGGTGGGCCTGCAGGACCGGGACGAGGAGACGATGGAGGAGCGCATCGTGCCTTCGGGCATGCTCAAAAACGTGGGGCCGGTGGACATTTCCCGGAAGCTCTTCAAGAAGCTGCGGTCGTCGCCCAACGCCCGGAACGGGACGCTTCGGGTGTGGGATTTTGGCTACGACTGGCGACTCAGCCCGGCCCTGTCGTCCAAGAAGCTGCAGGACTTCCTGGCCGCGCTGCCGTCGAACCGCCCCGGGACGGCGCCCGAGTCGCGCGGGGCGCTCGTCATCGCGCACAGCCTCGGCGGGCTCGTCACGCGGCATGCCGTGAACCAGAGGCCTCAGCTGTTTGCCGGCGTCTTGTATGCCGGAGTGCCGCAGCGGTGCATCAATATCCTGGGCCCGTTCCGGAACGGGGACGCCGTGCTGTTCAACGAAAAGCTGCTGAGCGCACAAGTCAACTTCTCGATCCGCACGTCGTTTGTCCTCCTCCCCGACGACGGCTTTTGTTTCGTCAACAAGGGGACGGGCGAGCCGTATCCCGTCGACTTCTTCCGCGCCGAGGAATGGGCCAGATGGCATCTCAGCCCCTGCGTGGCACCGCTTCTCCCGCCTTATAACCGCGACCGCGAACGCGACAGGCAACAGGGGTCCCTGCACTCGCCTCTGTCCTCCCTCTTCCCCGGCTCACGGCTCAAGAACAAGAGGGCAGGTGACCAAGACAACCAAGCCAGCCAAGCCAACACTGCTGTGCCATCCGCAGACGGCCACCAACGTGCTCTTCGGTCTAGCGTCGCTCCGTTGCCATCTCCACCTCAGTCGCCGGACTCGGCACCGGCCTCTCCTCCGGCCTCTCCTCCGGCCTCCCCTCCGGGCTCATCTCCGGGCTTACCAGCCGCCGCCACCGCCGCCGCCACGAGGTCGGACGGGGAACGGCACAGGTACATGGAGTACCTGCGGCGCACCCTGGCCGCGACCAGCAAGTTCCGCTCCGAGCTTGCCCACAACCAGAAGCACGAGTCGGCCAACGTCTACCCCCCGCACGCCGTGCTCTACGGCAAGACGATCCCGACCGTCTACGCGGCGCAGGTGGCGAGCCGAGAAGCCATTGCCTACGCCGACGCGTACGACGACCTGGTCTTCCGACCGGGCGACGGCGTCGTGCTCGCGCGGGAAGCCATGCTGCCAGAGGGCTACGCCATGGTGCGCTCCGGCCGGATCAGCACCGAGCGAGGTCATCTCACCATGCTGGGAGATGTTGCCTCGGTGGCCAAGGCCCTCGGGGCCCTGATCAGGGGGCGCCAAAAGGGCATCGGGACGGGGAGGCGAGACGGCGCGGGCGTCTGTTGATTTGTCCCCGTGTGCGTCCACGTCGTGATGTACCATGTATCAAGGCCGGCGGGCGGGCGTCGTCGTCTTCGTCGACAGCAGCACGTCGGCCCTTGGTGCTGAAATCACGGTGGACGGAGGAGCCGTAATTTTCGAGTCACTTGTCAGGCATGTACACGTGTACCTACACGTGTACATGCCTGACAAGTGAAGAGCCGAGGTTTCCTTTTCCGGTCGGGCGAACGATGCGCAACCTGGTCCGGCGGGAGGAGAGCAGAGAAGAAGAGAGGAGAGGAAAAAGAGACGACACGCAGACGAGCAAGGAAACTGGTGGGACGGACATACAAGTACCTAGCTCCAAGTACCCTAGTACCTACCTACCAGTACCTACCTACCTACCTATCCAGGTACTTACCTAGTAATGGATACCGAATGGGTACAAGCTGCATGTTCCTGGGGTGAAAGTGGGCCTCCCGAGGGCGGGACTCAAGGATCGCGGGAGTCGAGGGATACGCGACTCGTACCAAAAAAAAAAAAAAAAAAAAAATAGAATAGCGTCGGCCAAGAGACAAGTCTATTTGTCTATTTTTATCGTCCTGCACACTCCTCGACGTCCAGCATCCTGCGAGTGCCCGCCGCGTCATGCCGAGACAAGTCTCGAGTCTTTTCAGGGTGGCATGAGTGCAGACGGCGGGGCCCATTTGACAGCCGAGTCCGAGACCAATAAGTACTAAGTACCGCGTATACGTGCACATGTACTTGCACTGTACCTGCGACGTGTACATTGTACATACTTCGATACCTACCTAGGTACTTACCTCGGAGGTAGGTAGGTACCGGTATTTAGGTGCCTATGTACCGAGGTACTTACACGGCACCCCTTACACAGGCTGTTCCGGCGTCGGAGAAAAAAAGACCCCAGCCCGTTTGGAAATGCCCTTGCATGGATGGTATTTGAGTTTGCCCGTCTTCAACGCCGTTTCGGTCCCAGTGTCTTGTCCATCTTTTGATCATCATCATCAAGTACAAGCCATACAAACAAATGTACATCACGCAACCCCGTACAGGCTGTCCGTGTACAGAGCGTCAAGTAAACCATGCGTCTTCCCCCGGCATGCCTGTCCAAGTGTCCACCCACCACCACCATTACCACCACCATCACCACCGTCTCAGACTGCCGCCTTCTGCATGAGGCAAGCTGATGTCCCGCATCTGCATCCCATGTCCCATCTCTCCGTGTCCCATACCGCCTTGCATCCGGTAGAGGTGGAATGCACGTACCGTGAGAGATACGACAGAAAACAATAGCAGCAAGAGCAACAATAACAACAACAATCTACAAAAAGAAAGAATAAAGAAAGAATAAAAGAAATAAAGAGAAAAAGAGAAAGGAAAGAGAAAAGAAAGAGAAAAAAAAGAAAGAGAAAGAGAAAGAGAAAGAGAAAGAGAAAGAGAAAGGGAGAAAAAGAAAAAAAGAAAAAGAAAAGAAAAAAAGAAAAAAAGTCGCACAGAATAAGGAGCAGAACAGGTCAGCTCAGTCTGAAAACGTCTGTCCGCCCGCCCGGTCGCCTTGTGCTGCCTGCTTGCATGCTGCCTGCTTGACGGCATGAAACGTTGCATTTTCCAAGTGGATTCTGCAACAGCTGCTTGGAGTACACGGCGCTGAACCCTCCGAGACACTCTGCTCCGTGGAAACCCCCTGAGAATAGTCATTCTTATCTTCTCCTTTCTGGCGTATAAGTCGTTCCGGAAAAAAGGAGACGAAGAAAGGGGCAAAAAAAAGAAAGAAAAAAGAAAGAAAAAGAAAAAGAAAAAGAAAAAGAAAAAGAAAAAGAAAAAGAAAAAGAAAAAGAAAAAGAAAAAGAAAAAGAAAAAGAAAAAGAAAAAGAAAAAGAAA
>SRPY01000394.1:0-29995 GCA_018360145.1 Claviceps africana | reverse complement strand
CCCCTTCGGTCCCCCCCCCCTCTACGACATGCTCACACTAGAATACCCCCCCTCCCTCTCCCGCGGCACCTCGTCCGTCCTCTCCGTCCCCGTCGTCCTGCACCTCGTCGAGACTGTGCTCGGCTACAGGCTCGTCTACTCCGACGCCAATCACTGGCAGTACCGCAGGGACACGCCGCTGAGGCGCATGTGATGTCGCTCCCCGTACATGGTTGACAAGGTCCACGTCTTACCTGGATCTGTGTCTTTTTTTTCTTTTTCTTTGTCTTTCTTTGTTTTTTTTGGTATGATAGGTTGCCCTAGTCTCTCTAAAACCAACAAACCGTCCTCTCGTCCATGTCATGCCTCATGCTATGCTTCGCCATCGACTGCTTTCTCTCAGCTTTCCTCCAAGCAACTCGAGCTTCGCACGCAGCCTATTCCCTCTAAAAAAAAAAAAAAAAAAAGTGCCCAGGCCGGCCAAAACGACCCCATGGCTTCATGGCCTCTCACACGACCAAGACGGCAACACCATCCTGCTTATTCGGTAAAAGCCACCCGCATGCTCTCACTCCTCACCGAGTCCATGCTCTCCTTGGTATTGTCGCTCTGCACCTCGACACCTTCCTGTGCGCCATCACCCGCTCGCGCCACGGGCGTGCCATCCTCGTTTTCCATCATGGCCGCTAATCGTGCCGCCCTTCCCTCTTTCTTCCTGGGAACCGGCGCTGTGGAGTCGAGGTTAGCAACGTCACCGGTGGTCCTTGGCCAAAGCGCGTCTCCAGTAGACATACCTCGTCCGTTCTCCTGCACGTAGAAGCGCCGCAAGAGTCCCACGGCTTCATCTCGTCCCCATCCCCCCTCAATCTCATAGCCTGCCTCGACGTTTCCGCCATCTCCTCCTCCGGGCGGGTAGGACGTCCCCAACGTCCCACTACCATCCGGGAGCTGCGAAGGACGGGGCGTCGGGTGCGCGCTGGCCGTCTCTCCGCCCTCGGTCACGGGCAGTGAATTGGCATGGATGCTGAAGACACCGCCGGTGCCGCCAAATTTGTCGTTGACAGCACCGAAATACACCTTCTTGATGCCGAGCTGCCGAAGAAACGAGGCACACATGACGCAGGGCTCGACCGTCACATAGAGAATACATTCCCTGATGATGTCCCGGTGGACCCTGGCATCGGGATGCAGTTTCTGGCCATACGGATACAGGTGGCCCATCCTCCCATCCTCGTTGCCCTCGTCGGGTGGTCTCGAATCGACCGACGCGGTGTCGGATGCGTCATCCGCGATTCGGAGAGCCTTCTTGGGCTTCAGGGATGTGGTTCGAGGTCCGTCCTTGGACGGACACGACAAGAGGGCCGACACGGCCATGAATTCGGCATGTCTTGTCCCGTTTCGAGTCACATTGGTGGCGTTCATTCCCTTGGCGATGATGGTGCCGTTGTGCACAAGGACGCAACCCACGGGGGTTTCATTGGTTCGCAAGGCGAGACGAGCCTGACAGCCCGCAGGTTAGCAGGTTAGCAGAGAAAAAAAAACGATGGACGACTCGACACATTGGGGTCCTTGTTTGTTGTTCTTTTCTTTGCCGTCTTTTTCCCTGTTTCTCTCTCTCTCTCTCTCTCCCCCTCCCCCCCACTGGCCCCCCTTTTTTTCTTTTTTTCTTTTTTTTTTTTTCGCCCTGACTTGCTCTATTCCCCGTCATGAGGACGGCACACATACCATATCAAGTGCCTCGCCAATAAATCGCAAATGATGTGCTCGCTCTGCCAAGACGGCCGGGTCCTCGTCCGCTGCCCTGTCAGGAACCACCGGCTTCGCATCGACGGCAGCGTCCTGGCCCCCAAGACTCAGCTTCTTCAGAGACGGCGTCAGGTCCTCGGGCCCATGGGTCTCGGGCGGCCGGTTCTCCTTGTCCGCGTGGACATCAGAGTAGTGATGGACCGCCATGGTCGCTGCGGGGGTTGTCGTCGGTGCTGGCGAGGCTGGCGAGGCTGGCGTTTCCAGACGAGGCGCGTTTGCCGTGGAGTTGGTCGGCGGTGGAGTCGCGGCCGGTCGCGTCGAGCCATCCAGCTGGCCGTCGGCTGGCGACCATCGGCGGAACAGTCTGCGGACGGCATTTCTGGCAAGTGCCAGCCCGCGAGGCGGGAGCAGCGGCATCCGCGGCGTGGGCGTGGGCGTCGGCGTCGGCGTGGAAATCGCCTGCTGGCCGCCCGCTGTTTGTCCTGTGAAAGGAAGGAAGGAAGGAAGGAAGGAGGAGGGGGAAGCCGCGTCGGCTTTGGCAACCTGGGATCTGTGCTTTGCCTCGACCGATCAATGTCGTCTGGTCTGATATGAGGGGATTTTGTCTTTCCTTCACCAGTGCGTCACGACGCACCCAGCCCGTTTGCTTTCGTTCGCCTCCTCTTTTTCTTCCTTCACTATTTTCTTTTCCGCCTCCTCTCCTCTTTCTTTAGCCCTGCTATCCTCTTTCGCTCTCGCTCTCGCTCTCGCTCTCGCTCTCGCTCCCGTGGTCCAACCGCCGATTCGCTCCCTTTCCGGCAAAGATCCCAAGACGCCTCTCTCGACACTGGTGCCCGATATCAACCTCCCGGTCGGAACGACAGCTCCCCCGTGCGACACGCAAAGTCATGCAGTTACACGGCCTCTCCTCCCCCACCACCCTTGGCCGCCGCTAAATTCTCTGCTAGGGCCCCTCTGTTAAAACCTCCCCCCCCCCAAAAAAAAATTCAGCCCAGGTCAGGGATATCCAAGCGAAAGATAAAAAGATGAGCAGTAAATGGCAGGATAAAAAAGTCGTCCCATGTCAGCAGAGCGACATGATGATGCGGGAGGACTCTCCTCTTTTGGCGGCGCCGTCATGGCGCTCAGTCTGGGTTCGAGCTTTTCCGTATGGGCGTCTCCATTTCTTGGGGTGCGAGAATGCGCGGGCGCGTCGTCACATGATGCGACCCACTCGCTTGCTCTCTCTTTTTTTTTTTTTCATGATTCTTTTCCCCACGAAACGCCCACACCAGGATCTGACCCATCGTACCCTCCGCTCAGCTCCGCTCGGCTCATCTCGGCTCGGCTCAGGCGGTGTCAAAATATCGGTTGATCGACAGACTGACACGAGACGCTCATATTAAACGGCAGAGGACAACGAATACATTTGTCAGGGAGTGGCATTTGCGCTTCTCGCATGTCGCGCTTCTTCCGTGTCGCTCTAGCCATGATGCCTTGGTCTAGCGTTTGGCAAAAACTAAACCAGTAAAAATAAAAATACAGTCCACCCCTTGAATGATTTACACATTGACATGACAGGGGGGATTGAGCCAATCAAGCGTCTCTTTGAAAATTGTGATAACATGGCCCTAGTTAAAAAGAATATTTTAGTTAAGTGTGTTCTTGGTATAAAAAAATGTATCTACAGGCCCTAGTTAATACCCTAAAAATCCTCTATATATATTACGCGCTAGATACGGCACGTAAAGCGTAGGCATTCGCAACTTATAGAATGCGTTATAAATAATTGTAAAAGGAATTATAAAAGAGAACATATATAAGTTATAGATAGGTATATAGTTATATATAGTAATAAAGTTGTCTTCTTACTTATGTTTTTAAAAATCCTCCTTTTATATATAGAATTCTATTATATAATAGGTTTAGAGCGTGTAAAAAATAAGTCTATCTTAAACTATTTATAAATAGAAAGAAAATTACAAAACTATATATTATAGTAGATACTAGCTAGTCTATATATTAAGTAAAATAAAAATATAAAATTATAGAAAACTATATATTATAATAAATACTAGCTATTTTTATATATTAAAGAAAAGAAAATTAATATATAGTATTATATATACCTTAAAAATCTTATTAAATAAAATAAGGAAGTGAGGTATAAAGCGTAAAACATATAATTAACCTATAAAAGAAAATAGCAACATTCTCTATTCTTATAGTATATTATATAGGCTTTTACACACTCTTTTTAGAGATAAGTAGAAATATAAAAGGAGATATTATATAAAAGTAAAGTTATAACCGCTGCCTCTTTTATACTATACCTATAATTATTATAGTATAGTTAAGGGCGTTAGTAGGTTAATACTTTATAGGAAAAATAATTATTATATAAAAAGGTCTTCTTTCTCTTTTATATTAAGAAGGGCATTATCTTCTTTATCTTTATTAGTAGAGGTGTCTTTAAGGGTATTTAAGAAAATCGCAATATTATTAATATAAACCTAAATAAAATTATAGTTATAAAATAAGCAATTTATAAAGCGTTATATATATACTAGTAAGTTCTTATACCTTTATATTGCTATATAGAATATCTTTACACCTCTTTTTAAAATAATTACTATTTAGTTATAATAGTTTAAATACACTAAAAGCTAATTAAAAAAACCTATAGTATTTAAAAGGGTTTTCTACTTTTTTTTATAAGCATTATTTATAATGTTACCTTAATTAAGTAGTAGGTAAATATCTAGTATTATTATATAGTTAATTAATTATATATCTATAACCTTATATACCTTTATTACTCTATTAATTATTTACTAAATAATAAATCCTAAATATAGGTAAAGAGCCTTTTCTCTACTATTTAAAAATAATATTTTACTAACTTTATACTTTTTATTTTAGATTTTATAGAATTTCTTATAATTCTTTTAGCTAAGGTTATAAATCTATAAAGGTTTAACCTTATTTTACTATTTAAAGATAAAGTTAATATATATTTTATTTTTATTAACTATAGAAACTACCTTTTTATTTTAATAAATATTAAACTTATTAAAGAGTTTAATAAATTAAGTAGCTATATTAATATTAAGGTTAGCTACTTTAATACTAAAGATATTATAAATAAATAAAATGTTTTTAAAGTAAGAGATACTATATAATAATATTCCTTTATTAATAGCTTTAAAGTTAAGGTCTTTATTATTTTTAAGGAGTTCTATATTTTTAACTTTAAAGGCTATAATATCTCTAAGGTAGTTAAAAATTAAGCTATTTAAAATAATAATATTATCTCTATAGAAAGCTATAAATTAATAAATATTAAGGATAGTATAATAAAAACTAACTAAACTTATAGCTTTAAGGGTTTTTAGCTATTATTTTATTTTAATATATAAGGGCTTATTAGTATTATTATAAATAGAGAGTAGCTTCTTTTAACTTTATTAAATAAAGATATTAAAAATCTAATAGTGCTTTAAATAAAAATAGTAAATATTAGTTTTCTATTTATTTTAAAGGTCTTTTTATTTAATTAATAAAATCTTTATAAAATATAAAGGGATTATTATAGTATAGGCTACTATAACCCTTTAAATTAATATTAAATATAGTATATAAAAGATTTATCCCTCTACTACTATATTATAAACTATATAGAAAGTTATATTAAAATTAATAAAATTAATTTATATACTATAATTATATATAAATTTTATATTAATAAATATTTAAGGTATAAAGTTATTTATAATGTCTATAGTAACTATAAAGTAGTTAAAAATCTAAGTGCCTTTTATAGTGCTAAGAATATAAAAGTTAAATATTACTATTTTAATAATAAAGAATAAGGAATTTACACTATTTACTATTTTAAAGCTTTAAGTACTTTATTTAATATTATAATTATTTTACTTAAGCTATTCTTTATTAATTAAAATAAAGAAGGTTTTAGTATTTAAGTAGATTTTATATTCTTTACCTTTATTATTAAAATGTATTAATATTTTAAAGTATATTAAGGCTTTTATTTTTTTATTAACTTTAAATTACTTTAAGTAAATAACTATTTTTATTACTTAGCTATTTATAATTTTATTATTAGGCTTTATAATTATTAAAGGCACTTTAAGGTAGTTCTTTATATTAATATAGGTAATATAGATATTTATATAGTTATTATTTAGTTTTAAGGCTAGTGTAAGTATTTTATTAAATGCTACTATATTTATAGTTATTAAAAGACTATAAGCTAAAATATTTAATACTTTAGTAATAATAATTAAAGGTATTTTATAATAGTGTAATAAATTAGTAATAGTTAAATATATATTTATAAAATTTACTTTAATAAAATTAAACTATTTATTATTATCTTTATTAATAATTTCTTCTTTTTCTATAAAGTAGTACTTTAAGGCTTTAAGTTTAATTTTTTTAACTATAGAATTAAAACCTTTACTATTTATAATAAAATATATTAATTTACTATTAGCCTTTTATTTTTAATAAAACTTTAGGTTATATTTATTATTAAATTATAGTTTACTTAAGCTAAACTATAGTAATTATAAGTTAAGGCTATTTATTTCTACCTTTTTTAAAGGGGGTCCCTTTAAAGTAAATAAAGTAATTAGCTACTATTTATTTTAAAAGAGGCTACTATTATTTAAATAAAGGTAAAAATACCTTTTATATAGATAACTATATAGAGATATATATTAGTATCTTTAATTTAAATAGTTATAATTTTATAAAGAATATTAAGTGCTATAGTATTTTTACTATTATAGGTTATATCCTTAATTTTAAAAACTATTATTATATTATTATAGGCTAAAGGTTTATTTTTTTAAATTACCTTTAAGCTTTTATTAATTTTAATAGATCTCTATATTATTATTAAAATATTTTAAATCCTTATCTTTATTAAATACTTCTATAGCTAAGTTAATATTAATCTTTATTTTTATTTTCTTAGTTTTTTTATAGTTTTTAGCTTCTTAAAGTATATTTTAAAGGTTATATTTTTTACTATTAATAAAGTTAATATATATATTTGTGATGGATCCAAGCTGCCAGCTCGGATGCATAGTGGAAACGGTAAGGGAAGCGTTACAGAGCCGTAATGGGACCGTTACAGCTCTATAAGGATAACCTAGTGGGACTATTATAATCCTATAAGGAAGACTTAACAAAGCTAAATAAAACCCTAAGCATCTACTTAAGCGAATACCTATATAAATTAAAATAGTTTCTCTTTACTCTTTGCCCTCTTTTAAAGGGGGTAAGATTAATATAAACTTTATTAATACTAAAAAGTAGCATACCTTTAGGCTAGTCTATAATATATATTAATCTTCACTCTTTCTAACTTAGTTATTATAAATTAATAATAGAATTAATTAAAAATAAAATAAAAACACTTTAAAGGACTATAAATTTCCTTTATAGTGCTATAAAAGCTATATTAGCTTTAAAAGCTAATAATGTAGTAAGTAGTATAGCTAAAATTACTATAGAGAGCAATATTAATAACCTCCTAGTCCCTTACCTTAACAGTAATAGAGACTACCTTTAAATTAATTATAGAGAAACTAAAACATAAACCTCTCCTTATAGAAGAACCCTTTAATAGAAACTAAAATTTATTTAAAGCATAGAAGCGTTTTATAGCTTATAAACTTAATATAAACTAAGACTTTATTAGCACTAACTATAATTAATAGTTCTATATTTACTAGTACCTTTTATCTAAGGTTTAAAATAAGGTTTTAGCTTTCTTTAAAGTTAATATAGATTTTACCTATAACTTAGCTTATTTTTTTAACTACCTTAGCTCTATATTTTTAAACCTTTATTAGCAGAAGCGTACAGTTATAGAACTAAATTAGCTATACTAATAGCTAAAAGAACGGTTTTTAGACTTTTATATTTAATTTAAATAAAAGTTAGCCTTAGCTAAGGGATTAAAATAAGTAAACACAGTAAAGCTTGCTAAGCTTTGCTTAACGCTTAATAAATGTATATATAACTATTATATTAGCTATAATATATTCTATACTAACTATATTAATATAGTAGCACGCTATTAAAGTATTACCCTTAATATTAACTTCTATTAATTTAAAGAGAAGTCCTATACTACCTACTAAATAGAATTGTCTTAAGATTATAATAGTAATGTTAAAATAATAGATATTAATACTATAGGTTTTTAATTTACCTTTATAAAGCTTAAAGGTAAAAGCTAGTAAGGCTTTAGCTTTAAAAAATTAATAGCTTAGGCTACTTAGGTTTCTATAGCTAAAATATAGCGCTACTATAAGGTAGGTTAATGCCTTTAATATAGCTTAGCCTTCTATATAGTAGCTAAATGCTCCCTTCTCTAAGTAAAGCGCCTATAAAAGGAATTTAAAGTCTACTTTACTATAATAGTAGAGGAGGACTTTACTAAGGCTTTAAATATATTAGGCTTAAAAAACAACTCCTTCTTTAAATAAGTTTTATTAAAGGGAATAGATATACTTAAAACTACCCTATACTTATTATAAATAGTAATACCTTAAGTTATTAAAAAATTAAATTAAATATAAAAATAGAACCCTTCCTTCTCCCCTTTCTTTATAATAACTTATTATTTATTTTAGTATAAATAAACAGTAATTATAATAGTTTTATAGCTATAAATAAAAAAATAATTTAATAACTTAGCCTTATATAGGTAGCCTTACCCTAACTATATACTATAACTATAGCGGTTAAAGCCACTAATACACTACCCTTTAATAAATAAACTACTTATTAAATACACTACTTTATTTAGTTCTAAGTGGATATAAATAGCTAAACATTTTTAGTAGTAGTTTACATTATTTTAGGCTTAACTTAAGACTATATTTTAGGCACTCTATAGCTTATTTAAAATAATATTAAACTCTATATAGCTTAGAACTAACTAATAGTTTAGAGTAGAAACGGTTTAATAATTAAACCTTCTTCTATAAAATACGTAAATAAACCTACTATTTCTATTTTAAAATTAATCTATATAGCTATAGTGTAGTAAGCCACTAAGACTTATAAAAATATATAATTTTTAACTATAAGCTTAAAGGAAATTAATTCTATTCTCTCCCTCTCTATAGTAACTTCCTTTAAACTAAACTTAACGTTAATTCTTTTACTAAAACTCTATAACTTTATAGATTTATTTTAAAAGAATAAAGCTAGCGCCCTTCCCCTATATTAAGGATGTGTAAATTATTATATATACCTTAAGTTAAGCCTAAATAGTATGCCTTTAAAACTCCTATAAGCCCCCCTATATAATATACTTTAAGACTAACTACTAGAAATCTATAAATAAGTTATTAACTTTATAAATAAAGGTTAGATATATACTTTATTTTCTATAGCTATAATATTAATGCTTTTAGTTTAAAAGGCTAGGGATAGCTAATGGTTTTATATAAATTACTATATACTTAATAAAGTAATAAACTAGGATTATTACCCCCTTCCTTTAATAAAAGAAATACTCTACTTACTTTTTAAAGCCTATTAATTTATAAAATTAAATATTTAGGCTGCTTTTTACTGCTTTTAAGTTATAGAAGGCTATAAGTATTTTATAGCGTTTTAAACCTAATTTAGGCTTTTTAAGTGGTTAGTTTACCTATTTAGTTTTATAAAGGCCTTAACTATATTTTAATAATATATTAATAAAGCTCTAAAGGACGCCTTAAAGGCATATACTATAGCATACTTAAATAATGTTTTAATCTATATTAGCGGCTCTTAGAAAGATTATATATAATATATATAAAAGGTCCTTTATTATCTCTAAAAGGTAGGCTTTAACCTTAATATTGCTAAGTATAGTTTTAGAGTTATTAAGGTAAAATACCTAAGGTTTATTATAAAGGTAGGATAGATAGTGTGCCTTAACTTAAAGAAAATTATAGCTATTTAATAGTAGAAGGCTTTAATATAAGTTAAAGAAGTATAAAGCTTTTTAGAATTTATAAACTTTTACTAAAACTTTATTACTAATTTCTTAAGCTTAATAAGGCCTCTTCTTTAACTTACTTAAAAGGGTATACTATTTATTTAGTTTAATAAATGTAATATATTATTTTAAAAGCTTAAAGATATATTTATCTCCTCTTTAATACTTACTTAATAAAACCTTAAAAGGGATATAGTAGTAGAGGTAAATGCCTTTAAAGAGGCCCTTAAGGGATACCTTTTTTAATATAATAAAGTAGGCATACTTTATTTAATAATATACTACTTAGCTTAACTTTCTAAGGCTAAATAAAACTATACTATTTATAATAAAGAGCTACTAAGTATTATCTCTTACTTTAAAGCTTAGTTTATAAAGCTTTAAAGTATCTCCTACCCTTTTATAGTCTTTATAAATTATAAAAACCTAAAATACTTTATAGCACCTTATATAATATTTAAATACTAAGTAAAATAGGCAGACTTATTATCCCTCTTTAATTATAAACTTTAGTATAGACCTAGCGCTTAGGCCTCTTAACTTAATGCCCTTTTACATTATAAATAGAATAAGTTTAAATTACCTTTAAAACACTATTTCTTTATAGCTTTAATATATATTAGTAACCTCTTAGCTTAAGTTAATATTAATATTAAGTAAGGTTTAGCTAGGGCCTTAAAGGCATATTCCCCTTATATAGGCTTGCCCTTAGGTTTATTAATCTTCTTAAACGCTTATTTATATAACCTATAGAACTAAGTAATTACTATAGACTCTTCCTATTTAGCTAAGTAGTATATAGTTTAGTAAAGGGAATAGTAATTCCTTAATATAATAGGGACTTAAATTTAAATTATAAATTACTAAATTAATATCTATAGCACCCTATAATTCTAAAGCTAGCTTTAAGTATCTATTTATAAGCCACTTACTATATCCCTTATTTAATATATATATAGTTCCCTACTGCTTAGCTACTTAAGTAAAAATACTATATTTTAAATATTTATTTAAAATTATTATTAGAAATACCTCTTTTAAGATATAGCTTAGTTTATTTAAAACTACTACTACTATATTAGTTATAAAAATCACTAGCTTTATTAAGGCCTCCTTAAACTAATTTTAGCGCTAAACTATTACTAATCCTAAATATTAGTAGATTTTATAATAAACCTTCTAGCTATAGATAAAACAGCGTTATAATACTTAATAGTTATTATAGACTAGTTATTTAAGTTTATTTAGCTAAAAGCGATAACTATTATAGCTATTAAAGTGTATATAAAACAATTCTATTTATATTAATAGTATTTCTATAGGTTCTTTAAGTAGATTATTTTAAACTAAGGCTTAAACTAAATAGGCTAGTTTTAGTTAACTCTTTACTCTTTAATAGGTATAAAATAGCTTCTATTTACTACCTATTACCTTTAAATAAATAGAGATATAGAATAAGCTAATTAAGAGGTTTAGGTAGTTTTATAGGTTATAATTAGGTTTTCCTAGTTTAACTAAGCTAACTACCTTTTAATATATTAATTAGCTTTAAATAACTAAACCTCCTTAGTTACTAAAGTAAGTATTAATATAGCTATATATAGATTTAATATACTACTTATTAACTATATTCTAAATATATACTTAAGTTTAACCTCTACTAAAGGCTACGCTATATATTTTTTAAAATACCTTTAAGAGGACATTACGCTAACTTAAGCAGTAATTAATTTTACTTAACAGTAATAATAGAACTTAGCTAACTGCTTTTAATGCTTAGCTAAGCATTTTATAATAGAGGATATAGTTTAGCTTAACCTTTAATATATTAAAATAAATAGGTTATTATAGAAACTAAATTAATTAATAGTAAAGTACTATATCCTTAATATACCTATACTACTTATTATTTACCTTAATATTCCCTATAGTATTTACTTAATCTTCTATATTAACCTCCTTAAGTATATTATTACTAATTCTTTTTTATTATAAATACTTACTAACTTTTAGCTAAATTTAACTCTTTTTCTCTTAAAGAATAACTTAAACCTTACTAAGTATAAAGTAAAGGAGATCTTTATAATATAAAATATATAAAGCTAAGGTAAATAGTAAAATATTTTAATCTACTAAAAAGAGTATATTTAGTTAACTTAAAAACTATTAAAAAACTTTAGAGATATAAAGGCACTCTTCTACTATAAAGTATAATAGAGAAATATATAAATAAGTAATAAACCTAAGTTAATATAGATTTAAACTCTTAACTTATATATTAAAGATTAGCCTTAAACTATTTTATAACTAAACCCTTTTACTACTTTTCTACCTCTATCCCTCTACTTTTTTATATTCTTTATATCCTTTACTATAATATAATATTAATAGCTAAAAGGCTAGGGTTATAATTTTAATAGCTCTCTATTAGTCCTTTTTTAACTCTCTTTAGCCTTTTATATCTTTAGTTTTAAAAGGGTAAGGGTATTTAGTATTATATAATTAAAGTTATATTTAAAAAATCTATTTAACTTTAAAGAAAATAATAGCTAAAGTAATTCTAACTTTAAAGACCCCTTACCCCTCTTTAATTTAATACTTTTTAATATATTAATAAAAAAGATATATTACTTAGCTTTTAAAGTTAATTTAATAAAGAGTAGTTTATAGTATAAGTAAGTATAGGTATCTTTTAAATTTATTTTAAATCCTACTACCTTACTAAATAATTATAGTATTTAAGGTAGAGATATAGTAGAGATTAGTTTTATTTTATAGTAAAGATATTTTAATATAAATATAAAAAGGTAGTAGTCCTAAAGATAGCGTAGATATAATTAAAAATAGAAGTCTATTAAAATTCTAACCTTTATTTATAAGCTATAAGCGCTCTAAAGGTCCTTTATTATATAATATAAAGCTATAGTTACCTTATATATTATATATTTCTATTAAATACTTTTAAAGGGTAGTAAATAGTATAGTAATAAATACTATAAAATATTAAAAGGATTTATAGGCAGCTTTATACTATAGGCTTTATATAAATTATATTTAGTTAACGCTTATATTAAATAAAAACTAGTTTAGCTAATAAAGGGGATAAGAAAAGAAGTAGGCTTTAAAGTAAAAGGGGTATAAATAATATTTAAAATAATAGTAATATCTTTAAAATTAAAGGATAAAGGAGTATTAAAGAGATTATAAAGGTAATACTTAAGCGCTATAGTTAATACACTTATCTCCTCTTTAATCTCTACTCTTTACTTAACTAAGTAATAGTTTATTTCTATAGTAATATTAAAATAATAGTAGTAGTACTTAAAGATCTTTAATATAAAATTTAAGCCTATTTTAATATCTTAAGTATATATAAAGTATTTTAGCTTAATAATAAAGAGGAGGTAGAGGTGCCTTAGCTTTAGTATTAAAATACTAAAGATAGTATTAGCTTATACCTTAAATTTAATAAAGTAGGGATAGAATAGTTCTTTAAAGCCTTTATAAAATAGCTTTAGCGTGTCTATAAAATTAATTTAAATAGGCAGTAAAGTAGTAGAAGGCACTAAAGGTGCCTACTTACCTATAAAGGGTAACACACTAACTATAGAGGTAGAACGCGCTTAAGATAATTCCTAAAGGGCATTGCTAGCCCTTTATATATATTAGGTATTTAATATATATTAAACATTAAAGGACACTATTAGTATATTATTTTAAAAAGTTATTACCCTAAACTTAATATTTAAAGGAGGGGTAGGTAAGGCATTTAAAGGCAGTACTTTACTATAAATGCTTTACTATACTAATAATGTTATTTACTGCTAAAGACTTACTATAGCATTAATTATATTTTAAGTAAATTTATATAAAGACTATACTATATTTATAAAACGCTTTAATAGCTTAAATAAAGTAAAGCAGTAATTCTAAAATAAGGCTCTATACTACTGCTAATAAAACAATTCCCTTTTAATAGCTTTATAGCTACTACTTATATTACTATAAATAAATTATTAAGGCATTTTATAGGAACTACTTAAAGTAGCTATAGGCTTTTAAAATATACCCTAAAAACTACCTAAAGTAATAGTAGTAGTCTTTTAAAATTTAGCCTTAGTTTTACTTAAAGTATTTTAAAGTTTTTCTTTTTAAGCTATAGTAGCTTAAGTATAAATATATTACTGCTTATACTACTAAGCTATTTTAGAATACTTAAGGGTTAAAATTAGCTTTATCTTACCTATAGCTAAAGTCTTAATAGCTGCCCCTTACTTAATTATTATAATAATATTATAGTATACCTAATATAGTTTTAAATTAATAATATAGATTTATAACTTTTAGTTATATTCTCTTTTTACTATAATATAAGGCTAATATAATTTTAATTAATTAATTTTTAAGGGCTAGTAGCTACACTTTCTATAGTATACTATATTATCTTTATATTAAATATAAATATTATCCTTTTTCTTTTTAATGCTTTTAAAGGAATTCTTATAAAAATTCCCTTTTATAGAGATCTTACTAATATACCGCTTAAGTAGTAGTAAAGGGGAAGGTATAGAAGCTTTAGTAGTAGCTAATATAGTTTCTAAACCCTTACTTAAATTACTATACCTTTTTTATAATATTTCTAAATAAAGTATAAAATATACCTTCTTTATAAATAGTTTTAACTTAATAATAAAATAGTTTTAATATACACTAAAGAAATAGCTACTTTACTTATAAACTAATATTAAGAGAATAAAGTTTTATATTAACTTATTAATATAAATACTTTAATAATATTATAGAATAGTAGTAGAGGGCTAAGGGATTAATAAAAATATAATATTAAAATAAATAACTTTAAGGAATATAAAGGAGGGAAAGATTATAACTACTAATAAAATAAGTAGTAGGGATTATAATAGACTTCTATTAAAAAGAAGTATATTATATAGCAATAAGTATATTTATTTTTAACTTTTATTTATTTATTTTCTTATTTATTATTAACTAATATAGACTATATAACTAAGTAATATATAGAGGGTAAGGCTATAGTAAATAGTAAACCTATAGAATATAAATAAAACAATATTATTTTATAACTACACCACTACTACTCCTTTAATATAATAATTTAATAAGGGGCTATATAATAAATCTAAGCTGCTAGCTTAAATATATAGTAGAAATAGTAAAGGAAGCGTTATAAAGCTATAATAAAACCATTATAGCTTTATAAAAATAACCTAGTAGAACTATTATAATTCTATAAAGAAAACTTAATAAAGCTAAATAAAACCCTAAGCGTCTACTTAAGTAAATACCTATATAAACTAAAATAGTTTCTCTTTACTCTTCGCCCTCTTTTAGGGGGGGTAAGATTAATATAAACTTTATTAACGCTAGAAAGCAGCACGCCTCTAAGCCAGTCTATAATAATATTATATTAATTTATTTTTAATAAAGAAGGGTAGAGTTATTAAAGTTTTATATATAACTTAAAGTAAAATTAAATTAATAGCTAAAAGTTATTAAATTTACTATTAGCCTATATATAATAAAAAACCTTTACTATAAAGTCCTTAAAGGATATAGTGCTAACTATATTATCTTTAAAGAATTTAGCTTAATTAAGCTAAGCTATAGTATTTTAAATCTTAATATTAAACTTCTTTTAAACTATATAGAAAATTAAGTTTAAATTACTAAAAATTATTATTTATTTTTAGTTATTAAAATATTATTTATACTAAATTAATACTAGCCTTTAAAATAAATATTAAATTTAATATTAAATTTAATTTTAATAATTTAAAGTTATATAACTATAGTGGTCCTTTACTGCTTAAATTTAAAGATCTATATTATTAAAAATAATTACCTTTTCTTTATAGTAAATAGCTTTATTATTAATATCTTTAAAGTTAGTTTTAAAGTTAAGGTACTTAATATCCTTTATTTTTTATAAAGTATTAAGATACTTATTATAAATATTAAATACTAAAGTAAAGGTTCTTTAATATTTAATTATTATAGCTAGTTTTTTTATAATAAAAAGCAAAGGCTAATTATAGTATATTAATAAGTATTAAAATATTTACTTATTAAAGTATTAACTTTATTCTTTAAAATATAAAATATATATATTAAAGTATTCTTAGTTAAAGTCTACTATTAATTAATAGTTTAAGTAGGTCTTTTAATATTAAAAGGAAAATATTAATCTTTTAGTGTTATTTATAAAAGCCTATTATAAAGGGTTTTCTTTATAGTTAATTATTACTTTATTATAATAAATACTTAATTTTTTTTAAAGAGAATTACTAATTAATAAAGGCTTTATAAATTAAAATTTAAGGTTTTATTAGCTTAGTAAGCGAATATTTATTAAAGTGTATTAATTTTTAATTTAAAATTCCGCTATTATATATTAAAAATTCTCTATTATATTAGTATTAGTTTATTTAATATAAAGGTTTTATTATTTAAATTCTTCTTTAAAAAAAGAGATTACTTTATTTTAAAAGATTTCTATAAAAGCTAGTTTTAGCTTAATAAATATTAAAGCCTTCTTTTAAGCTTAATTAATAAAGGCTAGTATAAAATTAAAGGAAATTACTTAAGTATTTATATTTATATACCTTCCTTTAAAAAAAGAGCTATAGAGATTCTCTTTTAGTAAAAGTAAGTTAAATTTTAAGGTCTTTAATAGTCCTCTTTTATTAATACTATAGTTATCCTTTATTAATATATCTTTTTATTTAATTTAAAAGGTTTTTATAAAAAAGGAGGTACTTAGCCTATTAATAAAGAAAAAGGCTTATAGTAAGTTTAAAGAACTATTTTTTAATTTAAAAAGATTTAAAAGTTTAAACTTTTTTATTTAATTTATTATTCTTTTTATAGCTTTTAGTTCTTTATTAATAAAAGAGCTATTTATAAGATTTTAATAGTAAGGTTAATTAACTTAAATAGGCTTAAATTAAATTTATAGCTTATTATTTATAAATTAATATTTTATAAAAGTTTTAAGGTTTTTAGTGTCTTTTTAAGAGAGAAAAGGTTTTTTATAATATTAGAATTTTAGGAAATCTTTATAAAATGCTTAAAGTTAGTATATTTATTAAATTTAGCTTTAAGTAATTAAAGAGAGGCTTAAAGTTATTAGTTTAATATCTTAAGCTTATTAATTTTCTTTAGTTATTAATATATAAGTAGTTAGCTTTTATATTTATAATTTAGTATATATAAAAGAAATAGTAATTACTACTACCTATTATACACTAAATATAGTATATAAAGTGTAGGCATTTATAATTTATAAAATACGTTATAAATAATTATAAAAGGAATTATAAAAGAGAACATATATAAGTTATAGATAGGTGTATAGTTATATATAGTAATAAAGTTATCTTCCTACTTATATTCTTAGGAATCCTCCTTTTATGTGTGGAATTCCGTCACGTAACAATATACCTACCTTAACTGCTATATAAGCCTATAGAATATATAATATTATACTAAAATATATATTATAAAATGTAATATTTATATATAAATCTCTATATAATTATCACTTTACTAATTATTTTTTTTTCTTTTTTTTTCGTTTTTTTTATGTGTTGTGCGCACAGATCATCCTACACCAGCCGGCACTGTAAAAAAGGGACTCGCCAGCTGGAAAATGTAGGGCTTGTATCTGTGTAAAATCATTCAAGGGGTGCATTGTATGTACATTGATCCCGGTCCATGGTCTCGTAACCCCCCGAACGTTGCAGAGAGTGGCGTATGGAATATAATTCCGCTCCGCAACGACATGAAGCTACAGCATGCTTCCACTTCCTATACCTCCTCTCTTGTCGCTTTGCGTAAAAGCCCACCATGTAATGCCTCGTCATTACGCGCTAGAAATGACCTTGCCGTCTACACGCAAACAGTAGAAAAGACATGGGGCACTACGTGCCGCGGCAGTCTGGCTTCCCGTGCGGCTTTTCCGCAATATGCGTCCGGCAATTGTCGCCGCAGGCTCGTCCCTCTCGTCCATCTCGTCGTAGCGGGGCCGTGGTTTAGGGCCGCCATCGTACGGACCAGCGTCGAGAATACGAGGCTAAAGATGGTGTTGAGGATGCATGCCGCGGCGATTGGCGCGTCAAGAGCCATCACGGCTAATGGCCCGGTCGGCGAGAAGGTGTTTTTCTGGCATACGCGGGCGGTTTGCTTGACATGCGGGGAGACCAAGCTCTGCGGCGTGTCTACCTGTTGTGCGATACGTGTGCTTACGCTACGCGTATATCTATGAGAAGAGCCGGCGGGTACGTTGGTGCTCGTACGCGCGGCTCTCACAGGTTCCTCGGGTCGTGTCATTTCCCCATGGACCGAGATGCCAAGGTCATGGAGCGTGCGAGGTACGGTTGGTGTCGACAACGATGGATCGCAGTGCGGATTGCTTGCAACGGATTCCTCGGGCGAGGAAGTGTCTTGCGCTCGTCGCGCGAGCTGTTGGCTGCTGGCGCGGGCTTCATGGGTAGCATGGCCAGCACCAGTCGGACAAGGCTGGTCTGCCGGGGGGGGGAAGAAACCATCCGGCTGGATAGGGCGCAATACGCGGTTGTGAGGCGATGTTTGTGGGGTGCTGGGTTCCACGGGCTGAGGCCCGGAGAGGGTTTGTTGACACGCGCTATTCGTTGTATATTCAACGTGAGGCGCTTCTGCGGGGACATTCCCATCTTTCTGTTCCGCCCGGGTCGACGACTTCTTCGTGTCATGGTCAGTTGGCCTGTGTCAGCGCAATGGGGAACGACAAGGGTACATACGACGGGGCGGCAGGTGGCCGTGACAGGAACGATCTTAATACTCCTCTCGGAGCATAGTTCCTGTGTTCCGCGTGGACTCGGTTCGACGGACAGCTGGGCATCACGATGCGAGGATGCTGCAGGCCTTTCGCGTCCGGTGGCTGTAGCCTGTCCGAGCTGGTCAAGACGTCCGGCTAGTAACATCTTCTGCAAAGTCAGATATTTTGCGGAAAAAAAAAGAAAGAAAGAAAGAAAGACACAGGCCAGCGGGGTGACGTACATTGCTGTTCCTGGCTGTGTTGAGTGCTCCGGCAGCGCCAGGTAGGCCACGCAGGCCATCCGAAGCTATTGCATTTGATTCAAGGCCGCCGGGTGGCTGGCCATCAAGCCTCCTGTCACCAGATTTCCCGCCGCCAGGAATCTTTCCCAAAGTTAGTCTCCATAGGAAAAACAACAGGCATGTTTGTGCACGTACGTCTTCTGGGGCGCCATCGCCGCCACCCAGCAAAGCGTCTCCGGGCACCATGCTGACGTTGCCGAATGGCCAAGGCGCCGTGCCCGGGGAGCACGGCTCTCTTGCATACGTATTCATTTGATTTGTGGCCGCAAATTGGTCGTGGCCAGGGAGGAGACGGCCAATCTCATCCGAGTCGCCGCGGCGGTCGAATGGCGAACCGTCAATGAAGAGACAAGGCTCGCTCCCGTTCAAGTTCCCGTTCCCGTTCCCGTTCCACACCATCATCTCGTCGCCCATCACAACCGGGGAAGGCGCCGGCAATGGCAGCGGCGGGCATTCCGACAACCAAGGTCCGGCCAAACGGGGCAGGCCGCTCCTTTCAGAGCTGACGGAGAGCATATGCTCATCCTCCGAGAAGTTGGACAACGGCGAGTACATGATGAAGTCTTTGTAGTTGGTCGAACCTGTGGAGTCTTGCATGAATGGGAAGTTGGAGAGGCTCGCCTGAGAATCCGAGTCAACAGGGTCGAATACAGCGGGTACGCCAGAGTCTTGCTGAGAGGGTGACGTGGTCGATTCCTGACATGACGCATCAGAAGACAGAGGATGCAACAGCGTTGGCGAGTGGTCGTTGAGCCACAAGTCCAAGTCCGTCGTGTCCAGGCCGGGGAATTGGATGAGGTCCTTGAATGGATCAAAGGCCAACGTGGCGGAATCCAAACCCTCGAGGCCAGTCGATGAGAAATCGGGACCAGACGGAAGCGACAACGACGCAGGGAACAATACCTCTGTATTTGCGCCGGCGTTGGGCAAACCCAAGGGCCGAGATGAAGACGAATCGGACAGTTTCATCTTGGCCTTCCTGCTGGATTTGGACGTGCCTTGGGAGGTAGCCTGGGGGGCCCCGCGCTTCTTGTGGCTGGGATCGCACCGGGTCTTCTTGCGTCGGCAGCTGTCGCAAGCCTTGATCTTTCTCATGAGATGGGCATGGTCGCGCTGCTCCTTGGACTTGGGTCCCCGCGGCGCAGGATTGGTCATATCGACCCCGTCCAGGCTGAGAATCTTCAAGCCTGGGATGTGCGACAGATCGTCTCGATATCTGGGAGCCGCTCCGCGCCTCTGCGTCTTCGACTTCCGGCGGCTTTGCGGGGGGGTGCCAGACGACGAGGCTGTTGATGAGGCCGTAGTGGCGCTCCAGTCCCAGGAGGGTGTAAAGGGAGAGTCGTTGTATAATGAGTTCATGGAGCCCACGGACGGGCTCGCGGTGGCGGAAGAGGTCGCAGCAGCAGGCAACCGCACAGGGTAGAACTTGAAGTTCTCTCCCGTCTGTTGAGTGTGGTGAAAAAAGTTGCAAGTGACCCAGGCTCTCTTTTCGCTGGCATCACGAGGGCCGGGGATGAGGGCATCTATCATGTCATCAAGCTGCGGCGACCCGACAGCAGGAAAGAACTGCGCCGGAACGCCGATTCTGGGCTGGTAGACGCTGAAACCACTGGTAACGAACGAGGAGGACCCAGCAGCGGCAGACATTCCGGGCATGGAAGACGAAGATGGACGTGTTGGATTCGATTGTAGACACGGCTGGGCCATGGACCGAAGCCGACTCCCGGCTTCCGTCACTGCGAGCGCTGAAGAAGCTGAGAGGAAGCGATTCGAGTGTGTAAGTCGGAGAATACCATGACGGGAACTCTTCACACTCGGATCAAACGTACCGGGGTCAATCAAAGACACACAGGTCCTCAAGAGGTGGTTTTGATTTTGTCAAGAGTCGAGCACGTATGCTCGATGCTAGACTGAGGAGGCTTTCGACCTCAGGAATCCAGTGGTAGGAGAAATGGCAAAAAGAGCAGATTGCGTCTTGGAACCGCAGATCCAACGCTCGAGCAGAGAAGCGGCGGCTGCCTGTGCTCGACGGCCTCAGGATCAAACCGTTTCTGGTTTCTGGTCTCTGGGTGTTCAGCGCGTGCTGCGGAGAAGCAACGGCAGTCGAAACAAGGTTGAAAAGGCGGCCGGACGTTGCGGCGAAGAGACAGGCTACACGTACACGACACAGACGAGAGGGAGAGAGGGCAAGAGAAAGGACAAATGGTGACACCAGGCGTGATCCGGACGGCGTCGTATTTCACTTCAGCTGAGGCGCCCAGGTTTCCAACGAGCATCGAGGGGGCCGACAGGGTCGAGGCTGACTCTTTTTCGGCGTGCTCAATCGGGACTAGCGCCCGACAGCCACTTGATCATCGTGGACGAATGAGAAGCGCAGGAGTGCGTCAGGGATGGGATTCAGGGACGCTTCATTGGCCAGCATGGTCCACTTCCCCCACAGCCCGCGATGGGCCTTCGGCGTGGAACCGAGCCGAGTCATTGGTTGATGGGCAATGTGTTTCGGGTGTAAATTCTCTAAGAAAGAAAAGGAAAGGAAGAATGATGAATAGAATGTAAGAAAAAAAAGAAAGAAAAAAAAGAAAGAAAAAAAGAAAAAAAAAAGAACAGAAAAAAGAAAAAAAGACGCCAGTCTGCATTCCGTCCTGCAGTTGAACGGGAAATCGACCTATGAACCTCATCTCAATTATGCCCCAACACCGGATTAAGTGAGTCTTTGGAAGTGAACGGGAACAGGGTTGTGAAGGGTCTTTTGTTCTGATTCCAAGTTCCTCTCCAGTTAAGCTCCGACATGTACAGTCCGAATCCCAAAGGTATTTGCTAAGGATATAGACGTGGTCCGAAAAAAGAAGAGGAAAAAGAAGGGGAAAAAGAAGAGGAAAAAGAAGAGGAAAAAGAAGAGGAAAAAGAAGAGGAAAAAGAAGAGGAAAAAGAAGAGGAAAAAGAAGAGGAAAAAGAAGAGGAAAAAGAGAAAGAGGAAGAATAAAAGACCAATAACCAGCCCGAGTACATCGACTCCTCCGCCTCATCTTCACCCCAGGCCCCCGCCATCCCACTCCGCACCTAACCCCCCCCCTTTCCAGCCAAAGCCCTCTCCGTGCCCAGAGCCGTCTGCAACCGACCGCGCTCGGCTCCGGCCCAGTCCATCGTCTACAGGCCTACGCTCCACACGGCGGAGGACGCGCGGCCGCACTCGGCCTGGCACCAACAAGGTAATCCTACCACGTACATGTAAACCCCCAGTTGGTATAAGCGAGAGATGGCTGGAAGACACGCTTCCGGAGCCAGGTCACAAGAACGATCCCGTAGAAGCAGCACATCAAAAACGACGACGCCGATACCAGCCCGCCTCGCGCAAACCGCCCCCATATAACCATTCCGATCCATGGCGTTGGAGACGCACCTTGATCCAGGTCTCGTGCCCCGTGGACCACAGCCTGAACAAACGGTCCACACCACCGGGGTACCATGGCAGAAAAGGAGAGCCGATTTTGTAAAAAAAAAAAAAAAAAAAAAAAAAAAAAAAAAAACCGCCTCACGGGCAGAGCACCATTCTGCTGCATTTCCATGTCCGGTGTCGTGGGCGCCCGGGCAAATCCATGTATAAAGGCCATGGACCTCGACGCCTTCCGTCCATCTTTGATGCGCCCCCTTTTCTCACCTACGCCCTCTCCCGACAGGCCGCGTCATGCCCAGCAAGTCCTCGGCGTGGGCACTCCAAGCGCCTCCCTTGGCTGTACTGAACCCCGGCAAGGCGGCATCCCGGGCGTTCGGCCCCGACGGGCCCGGCGGCCCATGTTTGGGGACAGAGCGCGCGGGCTGGGGGGGTTCGAATGGGACGACGTGCTGGGGTGCTCGTCCAGCCGCGTCGGTCTTTCGAGCGGCTTTTTTACCACGTGTTGCCGGGTTGACGATTTTGGCTCTGGGGACAAGTCCATCCTTCGGAGCATTCACCTTGGGCACCGGCAGACCATCGGCACCTTGGTCCGTGACTGGCCGCGATGTCGTTGCTGCGCCATCCGCCTCATCGGATACTCGTTGTGCAGCCATGTCATGGCCGTGTTGGCCGCCTGGGAGGGTTTGCCCTCCCTTATCGGCACCCGGTCTCTCTATCGCGTCATCATCATGACTCCGAAGGCCGGGTTTCATAGTCAAGCATATCCCCGGCAGGCGTTTCGGAGCGGCGGGCGGCCGCCCAACGACGCCAATACAACCTGCCGTCATGGAAAAGGGGGAGGCAGTCATTGGCCCAGCTTCAACGGACGCGACGAATCCGAATATCTCCTTGCTTTTCACGCTTTTCCGTGCCAACCTCTTGATGCGCAGGCCGTCGGGCTTGGCGGTTTGATGCGCAGCCGCAACGTCGCCATCTTTTTTCGACCGCTTGCGCTTCGGTCTTTTTCGCGAGGCGCAATCGGATTCTCCTTTGTTTGAATCTCTGGCTGCGTCGTTGTCGCTCTCTGAATGTCCGTCGCTTTGAGTGGCAGGTCGCCTTTGTCGCGGATGGCGGTCTGATTCTCCGCCGGGCTCGTCAACAGCTGTGTCGGCTGGAGAATCCCTCATCATCTTGGACGAGCGTCGCCTGGTTGGGGCATGACATGCTGGCATTTCTTCGCTTGAAGGCGGCGGCTCAATCCTATTCTCGAGCCGTCTTCTTCTTCTTGCTGTGGGGACATCTGATTCCTCATCGGGAGTTATGTTTGCAGGTGATGCCTCGGACTTCGCCGTGCGTCTACTTGTTTGTGCTCCAATTGTGCCCGTCAGCTCCGACCGCTCTTGTTGAGGTGTCTCGTCTTCAACAGCAACAACTTGGGTCGTCTCTGTTCGTTCCTCTCTCAATGGGACCGCTTCGTTCTTTTCTTTTCCAGGACTTGCTGCAGGTGTTTTTTCAGAATCTAGCGAAATGTGACTTTCAACGTCATCCATATCCGCGGCATCAAACAGCTTTCGAGGCTCCACAAACGCCCCTGCCGACATATTCTCGAGGGACCATTGTCGCCGCTGTCGCGGAGGCTCCGCCGCATCGTCTACCGTTTCCTCGGGACATTCTGATCGCTTGTCTCTGGCGCCTGAAACATCGACCGGGTCAAAGAATACATGTTCGTCCGCGGGCTGGTCGGTCGGCATCTTGGATGCCAGAGCATCGCACGAAGCATCGCCCACAGATTCTGCTTCTGATGCGGATGTAGACTTTGATGTGTGCTCGGGTGTGGCTTGAATTGTGCATTCGTCCAACTTTGTCGTGTCGCCAGCATCGGGCAAGGGTTTTCGAGGGTTTCGACCCGCAGCGCTGCCGTGGGCATCCATGCTCTGCACATCAGGCTCCGTGAAAGCGGACGACTGTTGGGCGTGCCGTCCTTGCCTCATTTCCGCCACCATAAGAAGCCCACGCCTCCTTCTGGACCTGATCCGCAATTCAGTACGTTGTTCCTGGGGCTTTGGATGCGCCATGTCGGAGAGTTTCGAGTGTGCGGCCTTTTGTGTCGCCAATGTTCCATGTTGTTGTCGATGCGTTGTTGCTGCAAGTCGCGGGGAATCGTCTGCCTTGGTCCGGTCGTCTCCTTCGTCTGACGTCGACGTCGACCGCCTCTCCTCTCGTGGAGCACGCGTCGCATCCATAAAAGGTCTCGATATTGTTTGTCGTTGAGGGCGATTACTTTCCGTCGCGCTACGGACGACGTCTGATCTCTTGCCATCGCGCTGTTCAACAAGCTCGTCTTGCATGGTTTGTGGCCGTGCCCCGCGGGATTCGCCGCCCAACAAGTCTGATCGACGTCCAGGCCGAGTGGGCGAGCTATCTATTTCATGCCGATGCCGCGACAACAACTGGCCACGGACATGAGGACTCTTTGACGGGCCATCGCCTTCTCCTGACACAGCGCCCTTCCGCGGGGCTTCCAGAGGTCTTTTAAAAGCTGTGCCTTCCAGGAGTCGTGGCTGTGGCAGCGATCCCTTCATCCTCGGTCTCTGTGCCACCACGACGACATCGTCATCACTCGTCTCCCCCCCGAGTGCCTCTTGGGCATTCACTGCCCTTTCCTTCAACGCCCATGGTCTCCGGTTCGCCGATCCTCCAACGGAACTCGACAAACTCAGCGCTGCGCCAAACAGGCTCCGCGCGAATCCGGCCCTGCTTGGTGGCGAGGGGCTCCTCCTTCTCTTCCTTGCCGACGGAGCTGCCTGCTTCTGAGGTGCCCCCAAATTCTCCGACTGGCGCGCCTCATAGGGCGACTGATTGGGAATAGAAGCCCTCCCCAGCGGTCCGGGGCTCAGCACGATAGACGCCAACGGCCGGTGGTTGCGCTGGAAATGCGTCGTCTCGACTGCTGCTGCTGGCGGCCGAGCTTGCGCCCTACTCGACGCGGGCGTCTTGGCAGCCGCCACAGCCCTCCGCTTCTCCACCTCTCTCGCCCTCTTGTCCAAGACGTCCGTCAGGTCCTGCTCGCGCGACCCGATAAAGTCGGCCACCTGGACAATGGCGGCGCCGCGGTCGAGGTCCAGCTCCTCGTCCTCGTACAAGTCGCCACCGGCCTGCCAGTGGGCGTCTCCGATGAAGTTCCCGCGGTCATCGTAGACCATGATCTTTTTGTTGAAGGTGTGGTATTTGAGTTTCCCGTCCTGCCATCTCTTCTGCTTCCTCTTGAGATCGTGGGTGAAGAGACAGTTGTAGTCGAGGACCGTCGCCGTGGTGGGATGCATCTCACCCGACGACGCGGGCGCCGCGGACGAAGTCGTCCTCCGCACGGGGTGGGACATGATGGTATTGTTCCCATGGCACGCCGGAGATCATGCACTCACGGTGCTTTATTCCCGTCATGAAAGCGCAAGCGTGCGCATCGCATCGTACAAGCCCGTCGGATGTGCACTGTGGTCGTTGCGTCGCGTCGTCGGTTGCGATGTGTGTGGACTGTGGACTGTAGACTCTAGAGAGGCAACGCGTTCACGCGGGCTGGCGGATAGACGCGAGACGCCAAGTCACGTGCTTTTTTTAAAAAAAAATAGCTGTCCCAGAGAACATTGGTGATGGCAGTGCACACTGAAGCACGACGCCACTGTGGCGATGCACGTGAGACAAGATGGGCGAAGCATTTTCTTTTCCGCTGGTACCCGATGACGGGCTCTTTCTTTCCATTTCCATTTCCATTTCCATTTCCTTTCTTTTTTATCATATTATGGATAATTTTTTCCTTCAACGAAACGTGTCCCCTAAAAAAAAGAAAATATAAAAAGAATCACTCCTTCTCTCCCCCCCCCCTTTTTTTTTTCCTTTTTTTTTTTCAAAAAAAAAACCCCCTTCCTTCATGCATCACCAACCGTCTAATACACGGCATGCTCTTTCTGCACGACAGCCAGTACTCATGCATGTTTATTCCGGACCATACCCATCCTGGAGCGCCCAGGCGCAGCCACGGCACGGCATCTTCGCAACCCATCTATGAAACGTCTGCAGTGGCTGACCATCCCAGCTGCACCACACTCCAAACACAATGATGGTCAGAGGGCACGCCCGGCAATGGCAATGCGAGATCCTTTGGGTTCACTTCTTATCAACTACCATTCAGGCCAATACTCTAGTCTTTGATATGCAGGTCACTCGTCGCATATCCATGTGTGTGCATGTCACCCTCACCCGCATACAAACTTGTACATGTACACCTAGCTAGTGCTAGAAAGGCCAGTTGATATGAGTAATGATTCGTCTACTGCGGACCATTTTTTTTTATCTCAGGGTATCATACAGGCATGTCTCGAGACGGGCTCTTGTGCCTTCTCATCCCTGACCTAAGCCACAAACTCCAAGTAAAAATGCACCCACTTGCCACACGAACGAGCTGCGCAAGATCGTCTGCGTCGGGGAGGAAGGAAAGGGGGAAGCAATATAGATGCTTAATAACAAAGCCCCATGTCTTGACATATCATCTGCTTCACGCGAGCTTTTTACGGGCACCGGATGAACCGAGTCCGCCCTTGGGAACGGGCAGCGAAGATCTCATTCCGGGGTCATGCCAGGTGCCGCCGCCGCACTCCAATTCCATGGGAGTGACGGGTCCTGGACTTCCGAGAGGATGCAGTCTCGGTGATTGGGGCTTACTGGCCGACCCGGAAAGCCAAATGTCCTTAATTGGTAATCCGTTCAGGGACATTCCGGGTGATGCCGTTCTAGTCGTGGCACCAAGAACCATGGTGGCTTGCGCAATCATGTCCCGCTGGTACTGTTGCATTCTGCGGCGCATTTCTAACCGGGGGCTCTCGCTTCGGCACGATCCAATCCATTCTTGCGATGCATGATCTGACTTGACGGAACTTGACGCCGACGATGGAGCAGCGAGTGTGGTGTGACGGGATTTCGATTCTTGTTGCGGATGTTTCTGCTCGTAGTTTGTGGGATAGTATTTGCCCAAGGGCAGCGGGGCGTCGTGAAAACCGGGTGCGATGTAGGATGATAGTGATGTGCTGGAGTGTGTGACAGAGGCTGGCATGGATGCCTGTGAGCTTCGGACTCGTTCTGCTCGCATTGTAATGGGATCTGACACCCGATTCGGGCGCAAGTGGGCGGATTCACAAGCAAAAGGATGTGGACGACGGACTCGTTCTTTGGGGTCCTCATGCAGAGGGAAGTATGCTCTGTATCACAAATTAGGTGCCTGCAAGCCGGTGGGGTCTATGTAACGTGAAGGCGACTCTTACCCTGGCAGATCACCTCGAGCCGATAATGGTGAAGGTGGCGTGCAGGCAGGACTTGAGCCGAATTTTCGAGGTTTGGGGATTTCAATCGTGATGGGTAGGCTGCCCTTGGCTCTAGAAGAGTGGAAAGGGACGTCGGGACTGCCTAAGTCAAGTAAGCGGGGGTCAGCGGGGTGCCGTGCAAGTTTTATGTATGGAAGCTCGACTAGCCAGGTGAGGCGGGATGAAATATGGACATGGACATGGACAGGCTGGAAGAGCAGCCATCTAAAGGCAAACAAATGACTGCTGATCACCATGACCATGGACCGACCGGCAGGACGAATGGAAAGGAACGGGGCGATATCCACCTTGCGGCTGCGCGGCAGTTGGGTCGCCGTCCGTTCCGTTAGTTGCTCGACCTTTCGTCTAGCCATCTTGTCATGAGTGGCGTCAGAGTGTACAAAGGGCATTCATGTTCCACAGCCAGCCGTAGTATTGTTCGTCATGGTGGTGATGTGTGGATTGTGATGTCATGTCCGGGAGTCATAGCGGTGAAAGCTCGTGGAGGTGGGAAGAGGCCAGTGCTTGGAGTACATTTGTATGGCGTACGATTCAACATGGCAGTGCAGCAGTTGGGATGAGAACGAGCTGGAGAACGAAGACGCAACGGGATCATGTTACGTCACGCTCGACAGTGTTGAAGCAGGTATCGAGGGCGAAGGCACGGAAGCAGGCCCGATTTTCATGGCAGGCAAATTCACCTACCTGCGATGGATTCCGACTCGTCTTCCAGAACAAGCCCAAAGGCTGGAGACAAAGGCGACGAATTAGATATCGATGTCGCCGGGTGGTCGACAAAGTAATCCGTCTGGTGCGCCGAACCCGCATTGAGGCCTAGCGACAGTTCCGAGGAGTTGGATAACGTGCGGCCGGCCATTCCAGGCCGACAACGGGGCGAAAGCAGAGCCGCCGGCGATTTGAACGACCTGGCAAACGTGGCCATGGTGACGTTATGGAGAGGATGGCGTCAACAATGTGTATGTACTGGGTCCAGACCGTTAGTTGAATGGCCTTTTGAGATGGGAAAGCAACAAATCGGCTAGTCTGGTGGTTTCGGGACGCTTGCGGAATAGGTCCACCACCGTCGATGATGCCGTGGATTCGATGTTGGAGCGAAAATCAGACGAAAAATATCGGGTTCCGCCAGTCCGAACAAAAGGGTCTCGTGCAGACGTGCGTCCAAGCTCCTTTTACCTCTTTTATGATGGCTGTGTCGTTTTTTGGCGGCATTGACGACGGAGGCGTCGCGTAGGGGGAGCACGAACTTGTGCCTGACGGCTGTTTTGCACACGACTCCAATGCGTGTGGTGGGAAAAAAAAAGGGGGGTGATGCGTTGCGTTGAAGATGATGAGACGTCGAAACTGGCCTGCGAGGAGCGTAAATAAAGAAGAAACCGTCTGGTCAGGTACTGGCTGGCCCCTGGTGCTGTGTGGAATGGCCACATGCATGGATGGACATGAACTGGAGCAAGAAGGCGCGAGACGGTGTGTGAGGCGTGAGGCGTGAGGCGTGAGGCGTGAGGCGTGTGAGGAAGGAGGCTAAGGCGGCAGCCGTCTTATCGCGGACCCTGGGCTGATGGACCGACCACTTGATAATGCTGGTCTCAGCGGTCCGTCCAGGCGGCTGGTACCAGGTGGCAGCGAGTGTTCAGTGGGTCTCCACTTTGACGCAGCCAAGAGAGGCGGACAGCTTGGCGTGTTTTCTGTGGCCCCACTCCAGCAGGCCGTCTGGTCCGTCCTTGACCCCTTCCACCCCTTCCACACCTTCACAACAACGGACGGACGAAGGCGACGCCTCGTTGATGTCGTCGGATCAAACCAGACGGGGCGTTGCTTGCCCTACGCTTTTCTGCCGTAGTTGCCATCTTGACTGGATGCTTGATTTCTACTTTCAGGTTTTGTTATTTGTCTTTTTTTTTTAATCTTTTTCCTCAATTAGCAACGACCACCCCCCCCCCCCCCCCCGGGGCCCTGACACGACACCAAGGCGCCAAGGAACCAAATGCAACAACGATCCATGCTGCATACCAAGTTCGTCAGCTGCGGCACGGTCGACTGCCCAGCCAGTGTTCATGCAAACCGCCGTCATTCCGATCGCGCTAGGAACGAGAGAGCCCACCGCCTGGGGAGTGGAGGGGGGGGGGGGCATTGGCACCTCGGATCCCTTCAACCTCTGCTCGCCCCTCTGTCGGCGCGTAAAATGTGTCAGGCCGCGTGGAATCCCAACACTGTCGACGGCGTCCGTCCTGAGGGCGCAAGAGCGCATTGTACAGAGACGTCACGCACAGCCCGGATCGACCGAGTCCCGTTCGCGGAGAGTCAGTGAGATGTCGGGCTGAGAAATCCAGGGACCGCCGTGCCAGCTCGGCAGATGAAGTGATGATGCTTTTTCTGACGCCC
>SRPY01000393.1:0-30024 GCA_018360145.1 Claviceps africana | reverse complement strand
GTCGTCACGACCACGACGGCCTCCGTCCCCGTCCTCGCTGCTCCCGCCGTCCACGAGGCCCAGGTCGTCCACCGCAAAGTCCTCCCAGCTGCGGTGCGTCACGCGACACACCCCGGGGCTCATACCCTGGCGGTAGAAGAAGAAGTCCCCGCCCGTCGTCTCAGCCCAGCCGACGTTCATCAGCGCCGTCGGCACGTGCAGCACCGCGTTGACGCCCCTCAGGAACATGTCGAGCGCGCTGGCGCACCACACGAGCGGCACGGGGAACACGTCGTCCACGTCCGGGCGCGTCGCGGCCCGGCCCAGCGCGCAGATGTCGAGGTGCTTCTTGATGCCGCGGACGCTGACGGACCCGTCGCTGCTGACGCGCGAGCTGAAGGGGGATGTGGCCGTCGCCAGCACCGCGCCTGCCGCGCCTCCCAGGATGGTCTGCGCCTGGAGCGTGACGGCGTTGCCGGCCACCAGGATGATTGTCTTGCGGCCGAGGTCGTGCTGGCGCAGCTCGCGGAGGACATGTTGGTGGCCCGTACACGGCATCGCCACGACGATGATGGATTCCGTCAGCCGGGCTAGGCCGTTCTCGACGCGCACCCGGACGCGGCCCGATAGCACGCCCGTGGCGTTCAGATAGCCGCCGTTGGCTTTGATCGCGGCCGTGTTCCCGGCGTGTCCGTCGAGCGCCCTGATGACGGTGTCGTGTCCGCGGCTGGCCATGTCAAAGGCCAGTGCGCAGCCGACGTGCCCAGCCCCGATGATGCCGACGCTCGTCATTGTTGTTTGTGGAGACGGAGTCCGGTGGGTCGAAGTGCTGTGAAGACGTAGTGTAGACGATATGTTGGACAAGGTAATGCTTTTTTCTTTTCTGTTTATGCTTTTGTTCGTTTCCTTGCCTTGTTTGTGGTGATCAAGGTATCGAGGCCGGCGCCAACAGCATATATATATGGAGATATGTAGGTATGTATGTAGGCATGCACAGTATGCACGTATCTATATAGATGGATGGATGCATGAATGTCCAGATGGATAGAGGCATATATGTATATGAATATATGAATACATACTGAATCCCGGGACAAAGGGCCCAAAGCGAAACCGAGGCACGTCCCCAAGGATCCAAGTTTTTCCCACACAACAAGGCCACGTAAGCTCAACGGATCGAAAACGGAAGAGAGAGCCAATTCAAGCCTCTTCCCCCCCCCCCCCCCAAAGAACTTCCAATACATTATTCCATAACATACCATTACGTACTGCCAAGGCTAGCTACCTCATCATGTCCTCTTGTTCTTCTCATGCCTTCCTTACCGGACCACGTGTTTGCTGACACCATTGACGTGATCAACCGTTTTTTTGCGGCAAGAACACCAACAGGGTGAAGCCAGGTGACAGAAAAGACGGGGAGTTCTGGAGGCTGTGAGGCCACGACTCCTGAACTGTCCACTTACACAAGCCGGCTCTTGGCAGCGGAACGGGCAGCGACTGTCCGCCTTGGTAACCAGGCAGGTCCCCCGCTGTAAAGGAGAAATGATGTGCGGTTCCTCGATCAAGGACCTCGTGGCGTCCTTGGCGGGAGCTTGGTTCTCGTGTGTTGTGGACCTGATGGGAACGCATTCGGAAGGGGGTGGCCATGAGAACACGGAGAATTGCCTTGCTTGGCGGCCTGTCGCGCCGAGGGTGGGATTGGATGGAGCTTCCAGGAGAGGCTGGGTTGCTCTCGGGTCATGCTCACGCAGGGGAGCATGCAAGACAGGAAACATCGGCAGGCATATGTAGTGCGGAGCATGTATATGCCCGGGACGCATGTATCGCATCCCACACACGATCACGCCAGCATGTGCCAGTAACAAGTCATCCGAAGCCATTGATCGCAGGCAGGTGGAGTGGTCATCGAGTCCCATTGCGGAAAGCCGTGTCGAATGAGTCTTGTAGTCTTTTCCTTCTTTTCCTTCTTTTTGTTTTTGAGTTTCTCCTTCGTACTATTCGGCATCCTTCATTCACACGGACACGGGGTAAGCCCAGGTGGTTTTCACTCGGTTGTGCGTGTACTTGCGTAATCGAAACTCGTCTGCACAGGGACGAAACCCCCCAACGAGATCGTCCTCCGATCCAGTCATGTTTGATATATGATGGAAAGCAACGAAACTCCCCCCTCTCTGTGTGGGTAGACTCTGGGACTTTTTTTTTTTTTTTTTTTTTTTTTTTTTTTGGCTTTTTAAGCTTAATGTCACTTGCGCCTGCAACATCGGATGCAAGCCGCGCTCACCTGCATGGGCGAACCTTGAAAATACACATGTACGCACATCTGCAGCCAACCCAACTAACTCTACCCATTCCCATGCAGGTCGGTCTGTTTGTCCCGCACGTGCCTGGTCGACGGAACACGCATGGGACCGAAATTGCCGATTTCGTCTCGTTGCACGTTGCACGTTGCTGATGATGCTGGCTCGCTACCCAACGGGGCTGAGCACTTTCCACCCCTTGCATCCCTGAACTATTTGAAACAGGATGATGCAAGATCGGGATAATAACCAGAAATCCAGACTCCTGCACCTGCACCTGCAGCCATATTTCTCCCTGGCCCTCCGTCTTGTGCTCGAGAGGCGCAGTTCTCCAGTGTCCGCAACTCCTGGTCGAATGGACATTTCGCCAACATATTCGCCGCCCGTGGCAATGGCTGAGGCTGGTGGATGCTGGCGGATGCACATCGGAAGCAAGGAGCTGGGCGTTCATGATCGACATTCTCAGGCGTTTCCAGTCCGTTACGGGCCGCGTATCATGCAGTTCGAGCTGGGCTGTCTTTTCAGTCCCTAGTTTGCCTCTTGGTATGTTCGAGATCCTTCTTATGTTCTCCTGACCACGGCACTTGGTCGATGGAGACGCAGTTCCTTAATTGACTTGCGTCAAGATGGTGCAATTGAAGACGTGTCCGTAACATGGCGTCCGCCCGCAGGACTCGCCGCACATGACGCCAGAGAGCCTTGTGGATGAACAGTCTTTGCGAGCCAGCATGCCGCGCATACCACGCCGTCAAGATGTGGTTGATCATCTGCAAAAAACCGCAAAAGTACGGAAGTAGATCCGATCCTGATTCAGCCACGGCCCCCACCGCATTAAACGCGACGTGCTGGTAATAATCAAGTGATGTGTTGAGAAAACATGAATGCCAAGGATACCGCAGCAAGAGGAATCGAAACCGTCTGCCGCACTGCAGCCGAAAACGACGGCTGCATCGTCGTCATGACGGGACAAGCACCGTTACTCAAAACGGTCTATCAATGTCAAGTATCAGGGCAACTGGGTTTAACATGCTTATAAATATCCCCCGCATGGAAAACAGTTTCCTATTTCTTTCGCCAAAAGCTCAACATCTCATCTCAACGTTCCGCCTGCAACATTCTCTCTCTTCCCAGAACAACATGACAACTTCAGGAGCAAACAATTACAAGGAGCGTTTGCCCTCCACGTACGATGAAGATGCCGAGACTGGGGAAAAGGGCTATCCAGCCGCCAAGGTAGGGAGTCGAGACCTCGGTTGCAGCATCATTCCTGGACGCCGTTTCTGAGAATTGAACTAGTTTCCGCATTACTTGCCCCCACCTGGGATCGATCCCAGTTCTTCCCTCCGTTGGAGCCATTTGATCATCATGACCCAGGATTAAATGCCGTTTCGGGCTCTTATACAGAGCTGCTTCCACCTGGCTCACAAGAGAAGCTTCTCACGCCTCACGCTGGCAGTGAAATACGCGGTGTGCAACTCAGCCAACTCTCATCCGCTGGCAAGGATCAGTTAGCACGCTATGTCGCTGAGCGCAAGGTAGTTGCGTTTCGCGAGTAGGATTTTGCCTCGAAATTGTCCATTGCCGAGGCCATCGACTTCTGTCGCTACTTCGGACCACCACACATACACGCCACGTCGGGTTGTCCACAAGGCTATCCCGAAGTGCATCTGGCACATCGGGCTGCTGGCGACACAAGTGCGGCCAAGTTCTTGGAGATGAGATGCACGTCGGTGGCCTGGCACTCGGATGTGTCGCACGAGGCACAGCCTCCTGGCACCTCCTTCCTGTACATTCTTGAGAAGCCGCCGGTGGGTGGCGATACTTTGTTCGCGGACAATGTTGAGGCCTACAACAGGCTGAGTGAAGCAATGAAGCAGAGACTCCATGGCTTGCAAGGTGTACACTCGGGCGAAGAACAAATTCAAGCCAGTCTGAATCGTGGTGGCATCAAGAGGCGCGACCCGGTGACCTCTGTTCACCCAATCGTGCGAACCCATCCGGTGACGGGTGAGAAGGCACTATTTTTGAGCCAGCAGTGTAAGTTGTTTTTTTTTTTCGAGTTTCTTTCTTTCTGTTTCTTTTTCTCCTTCTCTTTCTTTGTTCTTTCTGTGTTCTTTCTTTCTCCTTCTTTCTCCTTCCTTCTCTTTCATCTTCCCTTCGTTTCACCCCTGCGATTTTAATCAGTTATCTGGGTGTGCCGCACCTACTAATTTGCCTTTTACGCTGCAACAGCCCTTCGATGCATCAAAGGTTTCAAGAAAGACGAAAGCGATGCCATTTTGAAATTCCTCTTCGACCACATCGCCTTTGGCGCCGACTTCCATGTTCGGGTTGGCTGGGAAGAGGGGACCGTTGTCGTCTGGGATAACCGGCTGACGTCCCATACAGCACTAATTGATTGGCGGGATGGTCAGAGGCGACACGTTGCACGAATTGCGCCGTTGGCAGAGAAACCATTTGAAACACCATATGTGTCCCCCGCCTAGATCAAGGGTCGACTGAAGCGCGAACTGGTATGACAAGTGTCTCGTGTTTTCGTTGACGAGCTGCTCTGTCCGTGTTTGGGGAGCCAGTACCTACATATACATATTTGTACTTGGGGTCTTTGACAAATGGTGACGAATTGTATCGATTGCTCCACCTGGTCATTGTACGGCGGACGAGACCAAAGTATCCCAGGGGCACACCACAAAGTGTCGCCAAACAGCCTTGACGGTTGTCCTGATATCAATTGGTTCACGCTTTTTGATTATGTGCGCAAAGCCTGACGCTCGAGGATGGTGCGGACTTTGGGCTCGGTGATTGTCGAGGAATACGCGAATGCCACTTGAGACTCGATGGAATCTGCGTTGTGTTTACCCTGGTCAATGGGTGGGTGGGTGCTGTTTCTGATCATATCTCGCCTGCCTTGCCTGCCTGTGAAGCAACAAATAGGGTGACGACAAGCAGCCAGGTCCTTAGAATGACCTCAAAGCCTCCAGACCAACGCCACTGCCGTGTCCGACATCTCTGTTGCGATGCCACCATCGTTCCAATTCTGATGCCGCGATCAACGCGTTGAATGTCGAATCTTGCGCTCAAAGAGAAGCGAGCATTCCTTCTGCCGAGGACAGGCTCAATTGCTCCGCCACGAGCCTCGCAGCTTTGGCGGGCCTGTTCCGATGCCGGCTGTGAGGATGTGCGGATTTGCTGGGGTCTGACCAAGCACGTCAAGCTCGAGCTCGAGCTCGAGCTCGAGATCAAGCTGCAGTTTTGTGTGGGGCGGAGGCTGAGGTCTGAAAGTGGATTCTGCCATGATGCTTCTTGGTCACGCGATGACCAGGGATCCAGGAACGGCATGATGCACATATGCTTTCACTGCGTCTGACTGCCGAGTCCAGAGTCCAGACTGCCGAGCTCGCCGGATCTGATGACCACCTCGAATCGACCTCGACGTTGGAGCGCCGCCACCAAACGGCATGACGAGAAAACGGCGAGAAACAATTGCACGCACGCACCCCTGTGATGAGTCTACCGTCTACTGTTGGACTTAGTAACTGGGGCCGCGGCAGGAGCAACCGATTACCCACCCCCAGGGACGCCTTCCCCACGGACGCCTTCTCCACCTGCGCTCAAGCTGCGGTATCGCGCTCACTGAGTCACTCGATGGCACGCAAGCAGGCAAGCAGGCAAACAAACACGCACCCACCAGCCCATCATCATCCCACCTCATGAGCTCTGGCCTGACTTTGCACGTCTGGAAGCATCTGGAAGCTCCCAGGTCTTGGACCGCCCTCTCGTCAAGTAGGATGAGGACAATTGTCCTTTCTTCACAGATAAACATGATGTTATTTTCTTGCATCACACCAGGCACCATGGCGTTGGAATTGACGCTGCTCGAGTATTGCATCATCAGACGCAGCGCGAGGACTCGTCATATCTGCCTGAGGCCTTGCAGCTTCAAAAGCGGCCGCCGAATCGCACCCCTCTCCATCATGACAAACGTGCCACCCCCCCCCCCCCACACACACACCCTCCTCCCCCACCATCTCTCTCTCTCTCTCTCTCTCCGGCCCCTTCGTCCAATGCCCCTCTTCCCCCAGTTTCTGGACTGATTGGTCCCCACTTCGCTCGCGTGACTGTTATGATATAATAGTACAGCTCTTCTCCTCTTCTCTCTCATCCGGAAGGCTTCTTGTTCCATCAATCTACTGCTCAATTCATCATACAATCCCCAGTGTTCATCATCAGACAACCTTTCTTCTCTCATATATCTGTCCCCGTTACAACCCAAACTCTCGACGTTTATAAATCCTTCTCGACATCGCCAATTCAATTGTCTTTGCGTTCCGTGTGTTTTTACTGCCATACTTGGTGTTATAACAACGGCATTCAAACTTCATACTCTTGAACGCGAGCAGAAACCAACTGCTTGACATCTACATTTCAAATTTCCCCTCTTGAGTCATCTTGCCTACATCCCTCTCAAAAGTACGTTGGCACGCTGTCCCTTTGAGCACAACGCCTAACTGTTTCACCCGCCTTATGACGGCGATTGCTTTTGCCTTGATTTATGAGCTGGGCAGCAGTCTTGGCACGTATCGATTCGGACATGTTAGGATTTAGCTAATCATTGTACTGTCCAGTGACCCGCTCTCACAAGGCCAACGACCGTGACCACAAGGGCATTGCTGAAGGCACTGCCGCCGCCAACGAATATCTGCCTCGCTACTTTGCAAAAAGTGGATTTTCTGATGCCGATCCCAAAAAGGTCAAGAAAGACGGCTACGGAAGGGGAAATTGGTATGTCACGATTGCCTGTTGTCGGGCTTGAACATCCTTGGCTGACGTTACTCGAACAGGGGTTCCATTTCAGACGATATCATGGACTCTGACTTCAAATTCAGCAACGCTCGTCGTCGTTCTAACAGCAGCACTGCTTCCCACCACATCAACGACTTCAAAACCAAATTTGAGGTGGTTGAAGCTGAACCCGTCTTTGAGGAGTCCATCCACGGGCCCATTGAAGATGACCAACTCTCCAAGACGGATACGTCTGAGAGCGGCCGCTCTGCTGCATAGATGATTCAGTTACGATCTTATCACGCGCCGTCATAGAGCCGGCACTATGACTTGAAACGGGGGTTTGTCACTTTACTTACCACGTTCTGATTTGGTAACCATGAAATGAAATGAGAAACAAAACATATGAGGCTTTTGCTGTTTATAATACACATATTCGTTCACTTTGAAGCCGTGGCGGACGGGAGTCCAGGGTGGGGAAGAGGGACGTGTTAGGATTGGCGTTTTGGCAACAGGAAATGCCCGTTTTTCGCTATTTGCTCATTTGTGGCGTCGGCGGCAGCCATACGGTTACTGCTCCGAGCAGGCTCTCTCCAAAGGGCCAGGATGTATCATTGTAACATTATATAACGTCCTAGCTAGATCTGATGGTATCAACAGTGCCAGGCGAATCAAGTCGTTTCCTGAAACAGCAGGACTCTCCCATGCAGCCAATTTCCAAGCAAAGTGAGAATGGAAAGTCAGGAAGGTTCGAGGGTGATGAGCTGACTTTACTTGCTGCGCAATACTCCCTATCCGTCTCTTCTTGTCCGGGCGGTTGACCCCGCACTGCGCCACCATGTCGCAAAACGAAACATGCCAAGCAGCCGTCTACAGATGGTACGATAGGCCGGACCAAGAGCTCTTGTCTTGAGAGGGTGCTGGGTGTTTTTAGGACACGAGTTTATGTTGCTGTTGTTTTTGATTGATTGAGATGGTGACGAGTAGGGTTCTTGTGCTTGCATGTTTTGGACAATCAAGGACAGGGGAAATAGAGGGGGAAAAGGAAAAAAAAGAAGGACATACAAAAGATAAGACAAGGTAAAATAAAATAAAATAAAATAATATCAAAGAAAAGAAAAGAAAAGAAGAAAAGAAAAGAAAGAAACCTACTGTACTCCTCGCATAACCCGTCTTCGCCCCCGACGATGCAAGTCGTCACCGGCGCCAGCAACTCCACCCCCGTGCAGCACAAGCGCGCACCCCAGGAGAACCCCCGGGTGGTCCGTGCCTCCCCAGCACCCGCCCACAAGCACAAAAAGTGGCAGGCGCCCGCCATGATTGGCCGCACCGGCCAAGGGCCGCTCTCCAGGTCCCGTGGCCGGGCGCGCTCTTTCCCCTCCTGCGGACCGGGTACGTTTTTTTCGTTTTTTTCGTTTTTTTTTTTTTTCTAGTGAGAATCCGCGCCACCAGATTCCCGGGGGTAGACCATCGCACGACGCGCCGCTTCGCCGAACAGGATTTGAGAATCGAGACAACGATTGTGGGCGTGGGGACGACGAGCGCTGGGGCTGATTGATTCGCCCAGGTCACGACGGATACGGAAGACGAGTAGGACCTGTGGGTATCGCCAACATGGCCGTCCCGCCGGCCTACCACGAATCCCTCCCATGTTCGCAAATGCCCCTTCCCCAAAACACGCAGTAACTACTCCCCCAGGGGGGGGGGGGACGTCCACCGAGAACAAAAAAAAATCACACACACAAAAGGATAGCTCCGCTTACGATGCCCCCCAGATATTGATGCCGCGCCCTCGAAACAGGCCCTCGAGGCCGCAAAGGCCCTCATCCGAGACGAACAACTCTCCACGCCGCCGCCAAACCTACCGCCCCTCGCGAAGCCCAACTTCTCCCCCCTCATGACTGAGGAGCTCGCCCGCGTCGCCTCCTCCACGGCCCTGCCCCCCTTCGACACGAAACGCTACGAGGCGCAGGACCTCCCGCCGCTGGACCCAGAGGATCCGTCATCCAACTCTCAGGCGCTGCGGTCCGTCCTGTCCAAGGCCTTCACGTCGCACGCCTACCTGGCGTCTCGGGTAGAGAATCTCGCTCTGCTGGATAGACACGGCGCCAACGCGTGGCTGCTCTCGAATTATCATCTAGAGAACGAGTTGAGCGCTCTCGAGTCTGAGTTGGCCGATACGAAGAGGCAGATTGATGAGGTGAATTACCTGAGGGCGCAGAGACAAGGGGACGTCAAGGGGGAGTTGGAGAGCTTGGAGGAGACGTGGAGGAAGGGCCTGGGCAGGGTTCTGGAGACGGAGATTGCGGTGGAGGGTTTGAGGGCTGAGATGAGGGAGGAATTGAGGAAGAGGAGTGCTCAGGCGTGACGGGAGGGATGCAGGGAGGCAGAGGGGAAAATTTCATGTTGTGCCAGTCATGATTTGATAGAGCTTTAAGCGTTTCTGAAGTCGAACAACGAGGTCCGGATGAGCATGTGCAGTCTGGCGTTGGTGGACATGTGTATGCGATGTTGCCAGAATTGCGTCATTGCCACGCTCTATTCATTTTCAAGCTTTGGGCAGTTTCAAAAAGGGCAAAAAAAATGCACAACCTAGCACGCCATACACATGTTTGTTCACGTCTATTGCCAGTCCATGTCAAGCCACAAAGTGACCAGGGTCGATTGAAAAAACGTACTTTTAAATCGACAAGAGGTATCATCTGTTCATGTAGCCATGTCCTTTTCTCTTTCTCCTTGAACAGCGAGTGAGCGAGGGTAGTAGGAGGCCTATTTACCCCGTGCGAAGAACACTTTCGTAAGGATATACAGCACAAAAGCGCCCGATCCGAGCACTCAAAAGACTCGAGCATCTATCTGGTCCGCTGGACATGTTCCTCCGATGGCAGCGTGAGCGCACCTGGATTCTATCCTTTCCATGGCCCAGATGTCTTCGGGGTCTGTTTTCGTAGGTATACGGATCCGACACAAGCCGGCGACGGTGACTTGCCGGATCAGCTTTGATTCTTGGGAAGGCGCGTCTCAGGGTCTATTCTCTGTGGAGTGGGTCCATTTCTTCCACCCCCGTAGCGACACCTTGGTATCTCGTGCGCCGCAGTATGCCTTCAACAGGGCCGAGAAGACGCTGGAAGGCATTTTTGTTCAGCGAAGCGACCTTGACATCCGACGAAGCCATGATGCTAGCAGCTCGAGGTCGGTCGTTGAGCAGTGCCAATTCGCCAAAGTAATCCCCCTTTTTGTAGTGCAGAACCTTGTTGCTCGGGTCTCCTTTGAATACCTCGGCTTCGCCACTCTCCAACAAGTAAAAGGAATGTCCTGGATCGCCTTCCCTAATGATGATTTCTCCCTTGGCATACTTTTTCGTCTCGAGTGCATCGGAAATCTTGGAACGGTCGTAGGGCGTCAAGGTCGACAGGAGCGGCACCTCCTTCAAGAAGGTCTCGTACATGCGCCTCCTGGCAAACGTGCTCTCCATGAGTATACGGCGAAACGTTATGCGGTCTAGTAACCACAAGGTACAGCCTGCTTCCGCGGAGATGACCGTTGCAGCACGTGGAGCGTTGTACATGAGGGCAAGTTCCCCAAAAGAGCCCCCCGCCTGAATATTTCCGACACTGTCACCCAAGCCATCGAGTCCTGGCTGGATGGTTCCAGCGGTGTTGACATGGACATCAAATGAGCCCTTTTCTACAACATAGAAGAAATCGCCAGCATCGCCTTGGCTAATGACCTGATGGACCTTTTATTTTAGTATCAACGTGGATCACCTGGAACGCGTTGGCGATTTTTGGAAAGACAAACCTTGATACCCTTGGCAGGGATAGGCTTTTCGACCAAAGCCCCTAGAATCTGTGCCGTCTGCTCATCATCGAGATGACTGAAGAGGAAGTTGCCTTCAATAGCCTTCTTGAGACGGTCTATTTGCTCATCCGATTTCTCGTGCACAGGCGGTGACCAGTTGTCGAAACTGTCAGCGCTGGGCTTCAATGACTCAGCAGAAACGGAGGTACGACGGGCGAAATTATATTGCGCCGGATAGCTGTCCGAGTTCGGGGGTCCTCGAGCTGTAGGTCCAAACGTCATTGCATCACCTCCAAAGGTTCCGGGGAAGTTAAAACCATTTCCAGAATTAGCTGCAGTGACGTTTGAAGATCTGCCACTGCCATTCTCGTCTTCTTCAGCCAGACTATGCATAACATTCTGAGATCGATTGCCAAAGGGGTTGGCGTTGGCGCCGAATGGGCTAGAAAATGGGATCGACATTGTTTTTTTTTTCTTCTTTTTTTCTCTTTCCTTTTTTTTGTTTCAACTTCGAGCTCGTGTGGAATATACGACGACAGGCGGACAGTGTCCGGAGCTTTAGGGGCCTATTGATCAGTCGTGGTGAATAATCGGACGACTGTCTTGGGAATTGTTGTTCGCTAAGGGTCACAATCCTTTGCTATGAGATACAAAATTCTACAGCATACGAAACGTTAGAGCGGCGTCGATAAGTAGTTGGCTTGTATTCACACGGACGAAACGACTCACCGGTGGTTTTGTTTACTTTTCTTCAGGATCGAGGCGAGAGATGTCCAGTCGCTTCAGGCACCTGCTGGCAAAGGTAGATTAGCAAAGAGCAAGGTAATTCTGGTAAGGATAGTCTGAAAAATGATGATGAAAAAGCCACCCCTTCATGAACGACCGACTGTCAGGGTTTTGCATCAAGGGCTCAATGTATGGCTCGTGGCTCGTGGCTCGCGACAGCGGCTCTGCCGTCTTCAAACGACGGGCTCGCTCGTTGTAGAGACGATGCCGGGAACACGAAAGTTTGCAGTCGAGCGGCCGGAATGCATGTGTATGTATGTACATGGGCATTAAACAGCTCGTCGAGAATCTGGTTGCCCAGGCGGGTGGTGGCAAGGGTGGGCAAGGAGACAAAAGAACGGAGGGAGAGGCAGCTCACCTGAGCAGATTGAACAGCGTGCTGGGTTTGGCAGATGACGCTGATGACGCGATGGGACAGAGTTGATGTGAGGTGAAAAGGGTTGGAGAAGGAGAGGATGAAGGCGGAAAGGCCGTGCCACTCGAGGCGCTTGGTGTGGATGAGGATAGCTCCGAGCCTCCAAGGAAACCGAGAGCAAATCTCTGCCTTGGCCTCGCAATCACATCCAGGAGGAAGGTGGAGAGATTTGAGGACGAAAAAGTGCCGGGGTGGTTGAAGAAGGGTTAACAAAAAAACGCGGGGTAGCACGGCGCAAGACGAGGCGAGGCAGGTCAAGGCAGGACAGGACAAGACAGGGCCAAGGCAGGGCAAGACAAGACGAGACAAGACGAGACGGATAAGACGGACAAGGAAGGGCAAGACAATCAGGCTTCTAGATAATGGATGGATGGAGGGAGGGAGGGAGGAATGGAGGGATGGATGGATGGATGGATGGATGGCGAAAAGATGGGTTTGAGACCAGAAGCGGCCGGCCAGGCAGCCACGGAGGACCTCAGAGGGCACGAGGGACGCACTGAGGGCCCAGAAGGAGCACCAGACCAGACCAACTGCACTGTGGACATCCAATCGAAGCAGGGGCCGGCAGGGGAAGCAGCGGGGGCCAGCGGGGGCCAGCGGGGCCCGGCGGGGGGGGCAGCAGCCCGGGCAGTCCACAGAGGGATGCGAGGGCGAGGAACGCTCCTGGAGAAGCTTTCTAGAAGAGCGCACAGGCCCGCTGGCTGCATTTGTCCCGCGTCTCCACCGCACCGCACCCACACAGACCGCACCCGCCGCATGCCCGCATGCCCGCATGCCGATGCCGGTCTGCAGACTGCCGCCGGAAGCACTCAACTGCCATGGCCCTGCCACACCGCCCTGCCACCGCCACCGCCGCTGCGCTGCCGCCCATGTTGCCTTTGGTGACAGCCAATGATGGAGCGTGCCATGCACGGCTGACTAACGCGCTCCAGCCTGCTGCCCTGCCCTGCCCTTGGAGGTCCCGAGGTCAGCGTCGTATCGCCCTCGGCACTCCTCGGGACGCGGCGTCGATCTGTGCCCCAGCAGTCCAGGACATACATGACGGATGTCGGTCGCTTGCCCGCGTTGCGCCACCGACTGGTCGCTCATCCGTCACGCGAGGCGAGACCCATGCCCGTCCGTGCCTTCCGAAACTGCCAGGGACTGGCTGTGAAGCCGCCCTTGTGGTCTCAACTGCTTCTTATCTGGCAGGACCATCCGCTCCCGGCCTGTCCAGCCTCGAGCCTCGACGTGTAAACCCGCCCCGACCCGCTGCGTGGCCTTGTGGTCGAATAGAAATGTAGATGGCTTTCACTGATGCGTCTTGCTCTTGCTGTGTTGAACCAATAAGAAGCACATGTACATGGCTTGAAAACTTACCCAGAAATATGGACCTGTTCTAGAGCCTCGCGGGTATCGTTCCTTACAAATACAGAGAATCCAAGAATCACCCCACAAGCCATATTCACCGCCCTTGAACTGATCGACTCATGTATCCGCAGTTCCAACCAGAGACGACTCCAAGGAAACAACAGAAAAGAAAAAGAAAAGAAAAAAGACTCCAACGACGCCAGTCGAGGGCCTCTCGGTCCTCTCTACAAAGACCAAGCAAAACAAAAGGATACAGCACCTACCTAACCAAGATATATGCAGTACACCAAAAGACGAAACGACAAGAATGCCGCGGCCGAGCTTGATCCACGCCTTGTACGCCCATGCCAACAATGCTGATGCCAGAGACGACTATGCCACTCCCATACTTACCGCAAAATGCTGTTCGCCATGACGCAAATAATACAAGAGCGGCTCTAGAGCGACTCCGAAACCGCAAAGCCTTGCGCGCCGGTGCTGGCCGATGCTTCGCGATAATACCGTGCTTTCTGGGGGGAGGGAAACACAAGAAAGGTCGGTGTGGTCGACGACCCATTTCTAGGCTCCCACAACCATGCACGAGTCCAGGGTCGAATCCAAAGCATCCATATCTTGATTGTCTGCCCCTTCCCAAAAGACGTCTTCGTCAATGTCCATAGCATCTGGATGGCCGTTCGTCTGCGCATGTGCGAAAGAGTCGTTGGCGAGCTCTTCAATGACGGGTCGCTTGTTATTGATCCACGTGTAATCGTGCCAACTCTCTAGCTCGCCCTCGCGATACCCATACAAGACTTGCGTCATCAGTATGGGGAACAGTGACATGCCCGTGTCTGCCATCTCCAGAGCAATTCTCAGGTCAGCTATTCCAAGAGGGTTGCGTTCGCTGGCAGCCTTGGCTTCGATGGGGAGCAGCCCGAGCTTGTCTCTGGTCACTTCACCTCGCATCGACCCTTCTTCTTCTAGGTGAAGTTGCTTCTTGTACTTGTGCGTCTGAATCAACGTGGTGCCAACGCCATAGCCTGCAATTCCTGAATCTCCTGGGCCGTTGCTTTGTGTCCGGCTGACAATCTGCGTCAACACTTCTTTTATGAATATTTCAGCAGCAACAGTCACCAGTTGTGGTGCGTCTGCTACGTGTCCACTAGAAAGTCCAGCTTCGTAGCAGAATGGCAGCATTCGGCCAGTAATCAAGCCAACATCCGGGAACTCGCCTGACTCGATTGCCAATGGCTGCGCAAACCGCTTTCGAATTTCCAAGTCAAAGTCTGTGCTGAATCAGTTGACCGACTGCAAACAAGAAGCAGACGAAGAAACGTAGACCAAAACAAGGAAAAGTAAGAAGGAAAAAAGAAAGGAAAGAAAAAGAAAAAAGAAAACTGACTCATGTTATTGATGCCTGTCGCCGTATGTGGGACGGCATCGACATTGGCTGATGACTTGCGATGCGCCTCCACAAAAACGTTTGATATGCTTTCGAGAGGATCATACTGCCGCTTCGTCAGACGGAAAATAAAAAAATCCATGACGTCTCCGAGTTCCCGCTTTGCACACTTACATCATTATACACAAGGTCCTTGATGCGCCTGCGATCTCGTGGTGGGAGTTGCATGACCTCTCCTTTCAGTTTCCGTTCGGTGGCATCCCCAGTGACAGGCTTGTTGCCGGGTGTAGCAGCTGGCTTATCGTTCGCACTAACCCAAGGCGCCGGGCCCTGGTCGGGCATTTCTCTCGTAACATTGCCGAGAATTGCGGCAATAAGCTGATTGTGAAGGTGGTCCTTTTCGCCATTGTGATCGGCGAGTATGGGGTCTACTCGTTCTAGATATTCAGCCTGGCTGAGACGGCCTATTTTTTTTTTGGCATCAGGTCAGCTACATCACGTCCGAAGTGAGGTGTTTGAAGAATTTAGTCTTGGAATTTACCAATTAAAAACTCTGCTGTTGATTCCTTGTATAAGAGCCATTGTTCCCCACCAATGGCGCTCTTGAGCGCCGTATACAACGGTTCGAGGTCAATCCGGGCAGGAATGATCTGACTCGTCTTGACAGGCTTCCCCGACCCAGGCGCCGTGATGGACAATGCTTTGCTCGCCAGAGTCGGCGTCGAAAGGCTAACGGCCGGACGGCTCAAGGCCGCGGGGTCGATATCGGGCATGATGCGGAGGGTCGGAAATCGGACGATTGGTGCGGGCGGGTATCACGGGGCGGACGTCGCGTTGCGGCGAGAGTGCAACGCGCGGCGCAGGAAAAATGCTCATGAGTCCCATCAATCGGTTGTTCGGAGGTATGCGATCCCGGTGCTGGAGTCACCGTGATGATCCGCGCATCATGTAGTCGCGAGTTTGATGGCAGCTGCGGAGTCGGCCTGGACTCGAGGCAGAGGGATGAGGTCGACGGGCGGAGTGAAGTCACCTGTTGAGAGTCCGCCAGAGAGACAGCCTCGACACGCACGGGGCGCGACCCCGGACCTGTGTTTAGAGTAAGTAGCAGTACATGGCGGTGTGATGGAATTGGCGCGCAATACACCGGCCGTATCAGTTCCGGTACTTCCCCAAGTTCAGCGCCCCCACTCACATTTTGTAGCGGCGGTACCTGCTGAGGCCGGTGCGTACTTACCAAGTACCTAGGTACTTAACCCAGGTGCTTAAGTAACTTCTGGTCAACATCCTTGTTCCTCTTCACCCCTCAACGTCGCGTTTGTCGCGTCCTAGATCTCCAGATCTCCAGATCTGATTCGATTGGTCTTGAAGAAGAAAAAAAGAAGAAGAACAAAGGCAACAAAGGATTCCACCCACGTTTGCGCTTCACACGCCGTGGTGTGCCACAATGCAACAGAGATGGCATCAGAACGCATCATCTCAGCTCTCGAGCATTTGATTTCCCATATTGTGCCTAGCGATCCAGACGAAGACGCAGATGCAGCTCAAGACCGGCACGATGCTTGCTTGGGGCTGGTAACGTCCATCATAGACGAGTAGGTTATCCCTTCCCCAATCTATTCCGCTTCCTATCAAGTTCCCCGATCAGAAGTCCTCCACAAAGCCGGAATGTAGCATGCTCACGCGAAACAACCCGTCGCAGTCCCCAAAGCCCGGCCATATCGTCCGACGTCAACCACGCCTCAGATCTCATAAAGCGGAAACTAATCCAAACGAACCCGAGCCAAGCCCTCAGATTCTCGAATCTATACTCGCGACTCTTGTCCCTCCCCGTGCTGGAACACAAATGGGCCATATTGTATCTGCTCTACCAACTTGCCGATTCGCCGGATCCCAACGAACCACTTCCTCTCAGTCCCGTGAAACCATCAGTGCCCAACGATCGGGAGACCATCACCAAGGACGCCCTCAAGAGGCACAGCCGAGACCGCGTCAAAGCATCAACGCCTCATCTGAGAAACGAGGATGAGCAGTTTAGAGATGCCTTTCAGCACGAAGGCCTCAGGAAGGTTTCGTTCTCAAGGCAAGGAGCAGCAACGGACGTGGCGATCCAGCAGGACAAGGTGCCGGCACAACAGCCCAGAAGAGACGTGTCGTTGAAGTCGACATTGCTTGCCAGCAATTATACCGAAGTCGACCCCCCCGAGACAGATATCCTGAGAGACTTGCCCTTCACGTTGCAAGGATTGTCGTCCACTACGCTTCCGTTCTCAAAACCAGACACGTTGAGGCTGCCCGCCACGGTTCCGCTGCCTCTGGTCTCCATCCTTCATACCCTGGCGGAGCCCTCTCTCCTGTACCGCGGACTGGACGAGTACTGCAAGACTCCTGCGAACGGTCTGTTGGGCCAGAGTCTGCGAGCTGCGATCGGGGGTGAGTTGCGCTCGTATCTCAGCCTCATCGCGACGCTAGAAAGTCAGATTCGGCGGGCCTTGTCCTCGCTCGATGTGAACGCACCACGGGGAGGCATCGGCAAAGCAGGCGTGACGCTAAAACGATGCGTCGTGTGGACGCGCGAAGCCACAATGGGCCTTCGGCTGATGAGCCTCATCGCCAAAGAGTCGGAAAACAAGGCGGGTGGGCAGCTCATTTCGCTGATACATGGGTTTTCGTCCTCACACGGCGATCCAGTCGTAGCGGCGTTTGCGGAGCGGCTCCTCGGAAGCTTTACCAGGCCCTTTTACGATATCCTGCGACACTGGATATACGACGGCGAGCTGTCAGACCCCTACCGGGAATTCTTTGTTCGGGAACAAGACGCCAAGGCAGCCGACGTGGCCGAACGCAAAGGCGGCGCGGGAGCGGGAGCGGGAGCGGGAGCAGGTACAGGCAACGTCTGGACGGATAAATACGAAATCGACGACAACATGATACCCAGCATCATGACGCAGGACTTTGCGCAAAAGGTGTTCCTCATTGGCAAATCTCTCAACTTTATCCGGCACAGCTGCGGCGACACGGTGTGGGTGGAGAAGTACTCCAAGGCCGCGTCCAAGGAGCTTCGGTACGGCGACACGGCGACGCTGGAGGCCTGGATTGACGAGGCGTACAAGACGACGATGAAGAGGCTGATGGACCTCATGGCCAGCAAGTTCCACTTGTTTGAGCACCTCAAGGCGCTCAAGGACTACATCCTGCTGGGCCAGGGCGACTTCATCGCGCTGCTGATGGAATCGCTGGCGGCCAACCTCGACAAGCCGGCAGGAGTGCAATACCGCCACACGCTGACGGCGCAGCTCGAACACGCCGTGCGCGGATCCAACGCGCAGTACGACTCGGCCGAGGTGCTGCGGCGGCTCGACGCGAGGATGCTGCAGCTGTCCCACGGGGACATGGGATGGGACTGCTTCACGCTGGAATACAAGATTGATGCGCCGGTGGATGTGGTGGTGACGGACTGGGGCAACAGGCAGTACCTCAAGGTCTTCAACTTCCTGTGGAGGATCAAGCGCGTCGAGTTCGCGCTGCTCAGCACATGGCGCAAATGCATGACGGGCGCGCGCGGGGTGCTCCAGAACCCCGACGCCGTCGTCACGCAGGCGTGGAGGTCCACGCGCGGCGTGCTGGCCGAGATGATTCACTTTGTCGGCCAGCTCCAGTACTACATCCTGTTCGAGGTGATTGAGTCGTCGTGGGACGAGCTCCAGAGGCGCATCCGCAAGGAGGACTGCACGCTCGACGACCTCATCAACGCCCACAAGCGCTATCTCAACGACATCACCCACAAGGGCCTGCTGGGCGCCAAGCGGCGCCACCACCACCACGGCCATGATGCCGACGAGGACGAGGCGCGGGGCGCGTCGTCGTCGTCGTCCTGGTACCTCGACCAGCTGAGCGACATTCTGCTCCTCATGCTCGACTACAGGACATCCGTCGACGGCCTGTACAGCTGGAGCGTGTCGGACTTTACGCGCAAGCAGGAGGCCGACGTGCGGACGACGACGACGACCAAGCACGACGTCGATGACCACTACGCAGACGGGACCGGTGCCGGTGGGGCCGGGGGCGCTGACAGCAGTGTCTCGTCCGAATTCCCCCTTCTACAGGACCGTCTGCACCAGCTGGGCGCGTCGTTCAAGAGCAGCGTGCAGATCCTGCTCGGGGATCTGGCCTACCAGCCCAACGTAGACATGCGGTTCCTGGGCGTGGCCATGAATTTCAACGACGTGTACCAGCCCACGCGGAGGAAGACGAGGCCAGCCGGGGGGGGCGCCGCCTCGGCCAACACGACCAAGGGGTGATGTATCGATTCATCTTGATGTCTTTAACGTTTTGTTCTCTATCTGGGCGTTCGGATTCCTTTTTTTTTTTTTTTTTTTTTCACCCAAAGCAGAACATGGTGGAGGCTAGCTCCGTGGAATGAGTAACGTAGACTGCACTAGATGAGTTGATGAACCCGTCGCCAGGACCATGTACCAAGTCGGGTGCAAGTCCCCTTGCTGTCCCGCACAAACAAACGAGTTGCACAGCGCCCCAAAGTCCCGCGTCTTTTTGTTTTTGTTTTTTTTTTGTTTTTGTTCGCGAGCCACCTCTTTGTCGGGGAACGCTTCTTCATGCCGCGGTTACGTGCCACCACGCGTGCTGCTTCACGTCTTTGCCTGCGGAACAAGGCCGGGCTTGCTCGTTGAGCGGGCATGGAGGGAATGATCTCCCTTTCGTCCCCCTTTGCGCAGGCCCCGACAAGGCGAGCGCGACGAGAAGGGCGGGTTTTGGCTCCGGAGTCGTCCGCGAGTTGGTCTTGCGACGCGCATGCACACTGCGACAAACAGGAGATGCACGGGACGAGGCAACAGGGGGATAAAACGCGGGACAGTCAGTGCCTTTGTGACGGTTTGAGGACGCGTCGAGGACGTCCATGGCTGTGAGCTGTGCGGGCGTAGCGCTGACTCTCGGTTGGCAGCAGCATGGGACAAGGCCTCTTGGTGGCGTATTGTTCGCGTCGGCACACGAGAGGGAAAAAAATTCCGTCCGCAGCCGTACTCTGTTGCCATGGTACTGGGCACTTGGGAAAAGATTGGAGAATGATGGGCCTGAGGGGGGGGAGCAGTCGGGCATTTCCCCGCAGTTGGAGGGACGAGAAATGGTTCGCGATGCCTGGGACCGTTCAAAAACAACTCTCACTGTATGTACTATGTATGTATGTTGTACAACATTGGACGCCCCTGTCCAACGGGGAACCCGGCAGACATCCAGATTCGAGAACCTTGTCTGGTCATTATACTTGCCCACTTTTCCATGGAGGGTTGGCCGACGAAGAAGAAAGAAGGGGGGGAGAACCCCAATACAAAAATTGTAAAACAACAAAATTGTAAAAGTGGAAAAAACAAATATATATGAATAATTAAAAAAAGAAAGCAACGGGTACGCAGCAGCCAAGTCTTTGGACATGGAGACTGGACACCACAAGGCGTCGCAGCATGCCAGTTTGGCCGGCCGAGTTGCATTGGGTCCTTCGTCCTCGCTCATGCCTCGTCCCCATGTGGCGGCGGCGTCATGGCCCCGGCCGGCGACACCTCGACGTGAGCCGTTGACCTCGCGGCTCCGAATCCGCAAAACCCCCGTCGGGCAAGGCTTCTCACCAAAATCTGAAACTGCTCGGCTGGAGAGTCGCCCGTTCATGCCCAAGAGCTGTCCGTCCTTCTCATCATGTCCGCGCCAAGTGCTGATGGCCAGGCGGCAATCAATCGCGTCATGTCCCTGCAACCAGGCATGTAACACCATACCTACTTACTTTGCCTGCCTGCCTGCCTGCCTGCCTTCCCAGGTACATATGTACATACATAAGTATGTATGTACTCAGCTGGTAGGGCTCCGACTTTGGTACATGTACTCTGGCATCGTGTACGAGGCTCTCACAGCGAGACACGACTGGACCGGCTCCGTGGCAGAGGCGTGTGCTGGCTGAGTAGCCCCCCCTTTAATTTTGAACGGCTTCGCCTGACAGACCGATGTGCTTTCGGATAGCTTCCGTTGCCGAGCATCTTGTTTGCTCGGCTTGGCCTGTATTTCGCCTCGTCCCCTATTCTCCTTTTCGCTTTCCCCTTTTTGCTTTCCTTTCCTTTCTTTTTTTTTATTCCTCGCTTGTCCCCCGGTGACGTCTTTCTACGTGATGCGTCCCCTGCCGTTCAGAAAAAAGCCTGGTTCCCGCCCCAGCCATTGCAACCCGTCCTTTTTCCGTCAGAGGATGGCCCCTCTCGACGTGGCCTGTGGAAACACGATGCGCACAGGATGATGGGGAAGCCGGGATCAAGGACGCGCCAAGACGTGCAAACCAAGCAGTAAAACGTGAATGCAGCAAAAAAGCATAGCCATTGTGTTTTGACCGATTCTGCGGGGGAGGGGAGTCCCAGGATTGTGCCGTAATATGCCGAATGTTGGCGGCAGCTTACATGGCGGCAACCCTGCCCATGCAAGCAAGCCCCTTCTTCCCCAGATTGTGTCTCCCCTTGGTCTCTTTTCTTCGCATTCTCGAGTCCGTGCCGCGTCGGCCAACACCGACACCGGGCGAGGCGTGGCAGCAGCTCAGCGTGGCAGCTCAGCGTGGCAGCCCAGCGCTGGGGTTAATGCTCTGCCATCACCGGAGCGAGCAAACGGCTTTGCAGGGACCGGGCCAATCCTTCGGATCCCTTGGGGACGCGACGATGCCCTGTTGCATTGCATTGCAGTCCCCATCCAACATAGAACGCATCAGAGCTGTCGCGGACGCGGCTCGCTCTGCGTGTGCCGAGGAATACGTCAGGACACTCGTTATAGAATCCTGATTGACCAGTAAAGAGAATCTTGGGAGTTGTTGGAAAGCCTTTTTCTCTCCACTCGCCGGGATGCTCTACTGGCTCCTACAACTGGTGACTAGAGTCAAAGAAGCCATCACCCCTATCCCCTTTTTACCCCGTCGGCATGAGTTGCGACAGAATTGTGTGAATCTGCCGCTTCATTCCAATAATAGGCCGGCCATATTCACCTCCTTGCTTTTTGCAGCCATCAAATGGGGAGAGCGCTAAGCTTATTTGCGTTGGTAGACACCACCCAGTTCGTGACTCTTTCATACTTCACCGACAGGCCCTCCTTCTTCACATTCACACCTGCTCTGGCAACGGTCATAAGGATGAAAGAGGTGGTGCTACAGAGATGACACGCAAGGAGTCCCACATGAGCGTCGCTTCTCTCTCCTCTTTTTTTTCCCCCGTCTCTTTCTCCTTGATGCGTTGGGGGCGGATGGGGGTACCCACGGCCCTTCTTGGCTTTCAGGATTTCGGGCATCGAGTGATCTCGATGCACTCCAGGACCCGTCTTTTTGCGTTTCGTTTCGTTTCGTTTCGTTTCGTTTCGTTTCGTTCCATTTCCATTTCCATTTCCAATTGCCGTATTATTAATACTTTTTTTGTTTTGTCTTCATTTTTTGTTTTCATTTTCATTTTATTTTTCGGTTTTATAGAAACGCCCCCTTTCTACGGTGCGGCACTTTGTTCTGAGACCTATTGTGGGGTGGACACGGAGTCCATGTGCTCCCAAGTGCAAATTGGAGGTCGGCGGCGCAGCATGCTGTCAGCTAGCGTCCACTGTCAATCAACTCTCTTGCTCTCGTAGGGGCAATCGACAAGCAGCTGCCGGTTCTGGTCTTTGTAAGCAAAGAAAGAAAAAAGGGCAAACAAGGCCTTCACAGATCGGCTATCCTCTTCGGGCATGGACGACATGGACTTGTCAGTCGATACGTCAGCGTCGAAGCGTCGAATCGTCGGTGCCTGGCTGTTTTTGCTGTTTAAGCTGAAAGAGGAAACAAAGTGTCGATTCTTGCGGTGAGAAGAGATATCGAGCCGTGCGGGTGCAAAACAGTCGACATGGCGTATGTACATGCTCTGTCCGGCGGCTGCCATGTCGACGGTCGGCTATAAACTGACCAAGCTGACCAACGGGACCAGCGGGACCAACGGACCGATGAGGCATGAAATGCGCAAGGCGCCCGATGGCTGTGTTGCGGTATGCATCAAAGTGAGGCGATTTGGCGGCCTGGCATATGATAGTATGGCTGGCACGTAGGTATGTACGATTGATGTGTTATGTGTTAAGTCGACCTGAATTGACAGAATGCTCTTTCTTGCCTTTTCGGCTCGAAGCCAGCATTAAACTCGACACCCCCGTGGCCCAAGTACCTAGGTACTGATCTTAAGTATAAGTACCTAAGTAGGTACCTACCTACCTACCTACCTAAATTAAGTAGTTAGGAAGGTACCTAGTACTTGGTGTAGGTACTATAGGTAAGTACCATTCTTGGGCCGTCTGCCAAGAGCTGGTACGCTCTTGCCAGCTGGTCGCAGCTGAGGGCTTCAAATGCTCCTTCCATCTTCTCCTTCCTATTTGACGTTCTCGGGTCTCACCTTTCAAGGTTGTTAGCGGGGAGAGGGAGGTGGGGTGAGATGGGGGTGGGCCAGGCAGGGGGGGTTAGTTACGTGGGTGTCACACCCGTCCTCTCCGTTCTCTCACTTCGCCCAGGATTCGCACATTTCCACACCCACCCGATATCCCAGCAAGTGTCGGACCGCGCTCCAGTTCACATCCTGATCTGTCTGCCATCTCCACCTCCGCGTGCTGGTGCAGGTACCTGACGCTCGGCTCGAGCATCCTTTGCTCAGCAGGTTCCCTTTTTTTTTTTTATGCTTCGTTTGTTGGCTGGCCCGTCATGCATTTCCGATTGTCTGAGAAGCCCACCCTTGTTTCTCTTTCATTGCCTGCTTGCTCTGTTCCGAACCTTCCTTTACTTAAGCCTGTCTTCCCCCCCCCCGGACGACCCGTTCCTCATCCGCCCTCCCTTCCCCAGGATTGATATCCGAGAACCCTTCCAGTCGCCACACACAACATAAACGAGACACCCATCACACACCACCACCTATAGCAGAGCCAGCAGTGTGTCTTGTTGTCACATATAAAAGCACGAATCTTTCATCCGGTCGGACTTGGAAGCTCCTTCAGATTTGTTTTTATTTCAGTTCTGTTGGCACGAGTGTCCACGCAAATCAGTGGCTCTCTGATCCTGAATCTCCTCCAGCATCTGGTTTTCTGTTCGTGAGGTGCCACCTCTTTATACCTGCCTCCGGGTCCAATTTCAGCCCTCACATTCCACGCATTACTCACCCAGTCGGATATCGCCGTCTTCACCACGCGTGCTGTCGTACAGTATGTAATGTATTGCCGAGCAAGGCGAATGCCTCGTTCCTGCCACCTGCTGACTTTCCATCCTCTGACAGATCACTGTCTGGCATTCTCTCACATTCGCCCAACGCGAGTTCAAACAAAGCACCAAGTAGCAGCAAAAACAAAAACAACAAAAACAACAACAAAGATGCCTCAGATCGTCGCGCCTCTCCCCATGTCGTCCCAGCGAAACAAGACCCGGCTCATCACCTCTCAGGACCTGTACAGCAGTCTCAGTGCCAACCTCGCATTCAAGGACAACCGTCCCTCCACGCCTGTTCGCCACATTCAAGAGGATGATTATACCGTTCCAGCTCCTCCTCCACCCAGTCCCGTCAGCTTTCGAGCTGACAAGTGGGACATGCCTGCCCGACGTTAGCGCTGCGGCAGTGCCCTGATAGGATATGCAGACAAGAAACTAGTTGGCGTCGCGACATCTGCTACCATTTCTCCTTTCCCTTCTTTCTTGCTTTCTTTCCTTCTTTCCTTCTTTCTTTGGTTCGGTCAATCAAATTCACATTTCAGTCGCGCAGGGAGTTCACGGAAAACGTTCACATGACACACGTTGTTCATGTGTACCACAAAATGTAATACGGGGCGAGCAATGCAAGTATCATGGATTTATGGAACAGGGAGCGCAAAAGCCGGAAGCCGGGCAGGGCCCGGCGTACATTGGAACAAATGCAGTCCAGTATAGAATTATGGAACTGTGGTTATCATTGCTGAAAATGGAATGATTTCAATCGCATGACTGTTGTCCCTCATAGCCTGTGCTGGTGCCACGCCCTCACGTAAGTCAAACTTGGTCAGTAATACTCATTAACGGTATATTGCCGTGGTGTTGCGTGGGGCAATCGCGGGATAGCCAAGAAGAGCATCTTGTTGGATGAGGTTGAAATGAGTGTAAGTGGTTTTCAGTCCGTATCATCGTCACACACGGGCGCCTGTGTCGGGTAGGTTTGCATTTCAACATGATTAAGGACGCCCCGGTTGTACCTGCATGAGATTCAATCCCTTTTTTTTTCCCTTTGCCCGCTCTCTTTCTATGGCCCCTTCTTCCTGTTTCTCAGGTGTTACATGACACCCCATGGGGAGCGAGGAGTACAATATGCAGCATGTGCTCGGCGGCGATGGCGAGGCGAATCTTGCCATGCCATCTTACGCGCGCGAAACCACCCCCCCCCCCCCCCCCCCCCCCCCCCCCCCCCCCCCCCCCCCCCCCCGACCGCCGCCCCTCTGCCTGATCGTTTCTCGAATCTTTTCTTTCCTTTCTTTTTTAAACCCTTTCGTCTATTCTCCCCCTACGCACGAAACGCTCATCTGCCAGGCGTGCGTCGCGCATACGCCGCCGCCAAAAGAACACGGTCATCCATCCACCCGCCTGCCCGTCGTCGATTGACACGCACTTCTCCAGCTCACCGATGCATCTATGCCGTCTCGTTGTCAAACACCGATCAGCATGTGACGGGCCCTTCAACACCCCCCCCCCCCCCCCCAGCCTCCACACACCCCTTTTCTCCTGGGATATGTGCTCCGGTACGACCTGCAACGGGTACGTACATGTAGACGTGGACCCTACGAGCGTGACGCATCGCTGCTGCCGCGAGCACCGTCGGGTTTGTGCGCGTCAAGGGGCGCAAAAACACCCATGAGTTTGTCCCTCTCTTTTTTTCTTTGCCGTCTGTGCATGTATATCGAGGAGAGGGCGAGAAGAGGGGTCTGGCTGTGTGCATGGTGTGCGGTTTTGGCTTTCCCTCGGGATGCCTCGTTGAGGAAGAATGCGCAGAGGACGTCTCTGGTTTCGCGTGGACTGGGAGGCTAGACGGGGCGGAGGGGGGATTTGGACTCGGTGATGGAGCGGACGGGATAAACCGGGCGTTTTATTTCTGTTTTTGTTTGTACCATCTTGTCATCATGTTCATGTTCATGTTCATGTTCATGTTCATGTTCATGTTCATGTTCATGTTCATGTTCATGTTCATGTTCATGTTCATGTTCATTTTCATTTTTGTTAATTTGTTATTTTTCATATCTTTAGTATTTCCATCTTTTTTTTTTCTATTAGTATTGTTCGGTCGAGTCGCCTTCTTCTCCTGCGATATCCCTCTGTTCAACCCCCACGACAGCGGCAGCCGTCCGGGCGACCACCGGACTGCCATGATGGCATCTGGCGTGAGGACCCGAGGCCAACAGCGCGGTGATGCTTGCTGCGCGTCCACTCGATTCATACTTGCCGGGCACGCCTGTGTCACGCTCGGATCACTCGACCTGTGTGTTTTGGCCGTGGCACAAATGCAACGGTGCCCGGAGTGGCATCGGGTTCTCTGGACGCAGGGAGCTCTGCTCTGCTCGACCGGGCTGGGCTGGGCTGGACCGGGCTGGACCGGGCTGGGCTGAGAAGAGAGAAGAGGGTGTGTGGCAGGGGCAGGCAGAGTCCATGTCGAGCCGACGACGGCATCACGGGGTGGAGGGGGGGTGGCCGAGAAAACCCCGCGTCCGATACAGAATGCCGAGGCGGTTTTGTGTGGGATGAGCTGGACGCTTGGGAGCGGCTCCGGGCGCGGCAGGGCGGGCTGCGACGCGCAACGTTTGGGTAGGATTCTGGCAGCGATTGCGCGTCAGCTGGCGTTGTGATTCTGTGTCCGCCGCCGCAGCAGGGCTGGAAGCCGCCTTATCAAGGGCCTTCCTGTCCGCCCCGCCTTGCCCCGCCCCGCCACGGCATCTGGCCGACTGGCCCGTGATGGCCGCAAAGGCAAAGCACCAGCACAGAGGAGGTTCATGGAAATCATTCCGCGCGGGAAAAGAGACGGCGAAGGAAAAACAAACAACAACAGCAACAACAACAACAACAACAACAACAACAACATAAAACACCAGCCTGGTGTTGGACGTGGCGCAGCCACCCGCGCCACCCTTTACAAACAACGTCAAACCGTCTGCTTCTTTCCTTCCGGTTTCTTGCTGGCGCGCGCAACCCGGCCAAAAAAGCCCATATGGCGGCGACGGCCCGCGCAGCAAGGTGGTGCGGGTATCGAGCCCGGCCTGCATCCGCTTCGACTCGCCGGCCCCATGCTCGGGGAAGCTACTTGCCGCATGATGAAGCGATGACGACGCATCGGCCGGACGCGCATTCGTATCAAGGCGAACGAGATGGGGTCTTCCGACGGCGAAAGCACACAAGACCGACCATGTGGTGGAAGGCGGGGAGCAATGGGCACACTGGGAACCGGACCGACAACGTCTTGGTGGACTTGGACGATTGCGACGCCGTTTGCTTCGCCGGAGGGGATTTGCAGCGCTGGCACATACATATGTAATTCATGCACACCCGTCCAAGACGTTGTGTTGATGCCGGTGTTTGATGTCGGCGTTGATGAAGTCTTATGCCGTTGATGGATGGAGCCTATGAAGTCACTGCTTCGTGGGGCTAGCGGGGATGCAGCGAAACCAAGACACCACCACTCTGCGCGCTCCGTGCCGGCAAAAAAAAAAAAACGCGTCTCGCTCGTGTCGCGTCTCCCATGCAAGTACCGTCTCGCCCAGCCCCGTTGCCCACGCGCGCTCCGTGGAGCCAGCATCCACCTAAATTTCCCATGACGATTCGAAGCACCCCCGACCATTGACCATCCATCTTCGTCCTGTCCCGCTACTCCTGCCTTGCCCAGAAAACCATCACATCATCATAGAGTCGCGCCTTCTTTCTAGCTCAGATTACGTCGCCTCTTTTGCCTCTCGGTCCCGGTTGCTCCAGATTATCGACTGCACCTGCATCACACCCGTCAAGATCGAGTCCGCACCTCCTGCCCTGTTTTCGAGCAGGTCTCTCCCAAGATGGCGCGTCCCTCCATGAAGAGGAGGCAGGCCGTCGAGGCTGTTCCTTCCTCCAACCCCATCACAAACTTTACCCGCGTGGCCAAAAGCCAGGCGTATCGAGACGTCTCGGCAAAGACATCCCTTGTCGTCGAGTTTCCCGCCGCCGGCGCGTCTCGCAAGAGGAAGGCGGGCGCACTAGATCGGGACAGCGGCACCCAACTCTGTCGAAGCACCGACGATGAAGCCGCTCAACTTCGGATCGTGTCGAAACGGTCGCGGCGAGCCGAGCCGCCAAGACCGCAACCTCCTGCCGAGGCCACCATCACTGCCTCTCCGTCGATCAAGACAGCGGTATCTACAAAGGGCAAGCGCATAGCCAGGGTCACTCCGTCGAGGACAAAGGCAGCCCACAGACCCAGCCAGTCCACCATCATTGCCGAGTCCGTGCAGCAGCAAAGGACGGCCCAGGCCAAGGTCGATGCCGTTTGCAAGAGGAAGACGGACAAGGTCAGGCCCAAGGCCCAGGATGGGTTGCTGCCCAGTGACCTGGCCGAGTTGATTGCCCTGAACAAGGCATTTCTGAAAACCATGACCATCTACATTGCCCATAATGGGTGCAGCTCACCCGTCGACATTCGCCTCATCGCACCAGACGTGGCACGAACTTGGGGCAAACGGCAGGTCACCGTGCAGGATATACGACGATGCATTGCCATTCAATCGCACAGGCAGCCGGCGCATGCTCCCCGCTTCATCGTCACCGACTACGGCCGTGCCAGACTCTGTGTGGAAGTGGTGCCCGGATCGGAGGGGATCCGCTTCGACCAAGACCGCATGTGTAGGGAGTTTGAAGACAACATGCGAGCATGGTGTGCCGAGCAAGCCATGAATCAGATGACGGACGTGGATATTCCCCTGGCAAGGATGACGCTCTCCGACCTCCCCCAGGCAGTCATCCAGGACAAGGGGGACGGAACCAAGATCAACCCGCTTTTCGCCAGGGGCCAAAAGGCGCTTGACGATCTGAGGACGGACATGACCGCCAAGAAACAAGAGCAGCACGAGAAATCACGGGCGGGCGACCAGTCTGCCCCTCTGAACCCCGACGGCACCAGAATGGGGCTGCTCGACCGGCTTCGACACAAGCAGTTGGCCAAGGCGAACGAGCCCCTGCCGCCGTCCGGTCCCGAGATGCAGCGGCGCGCGGCTCTCAACCGAGTGGCCGACGTGGCGGCCACGATTTCCATGCTGAGCCTGTCCAATCCCATGGCCACGCCCCGCCAGGCTTTCACCATGATGGCCATTACCGACAAACTCAGGGACTCGCTGCGCGTTCCTCTCTCCAGGGAGGAAGCAATGACGTGCGTGCGCCTCATTGCCACCGAGATTGCGCCTGACTGGGTGAGGATTGTTTCCATCGGGGAGCGGGAGAACGTGGTCATTCAGCGGCACGGCCAGCCCATTGACCGCGTGATTCACGAGCGAGTCCAGAGGCTGCTCGCGGCATAGACGGGCAGGGGGCCACGAAAATGATCAATTGTATATACGACAGTCAGGGAGGATGCCCACGGCACCCTCACTTTGACCGGGTGCTTGGGAGCGACGCTTACAGGAATAGCTACAGGAAGGAGTTTTGGGGAGTTTTTGCATATGACATGGAAGCAATGGGGCATTTTTGGCGATCAAGTGCCGCCGCCGTGAACAGGGCGTTGGGCGTTTATGCAATCGCAAGGGCTGAGAAACCACTGTTCAGAATAGCAAGACCCGGACTGCGGGTTCGTAATGAAAAAATCTCGCCATGATGACAACATGTCCATGTACGGCCTCGTGTTTAAAAGAATCGTTTGACTCCTGGGGATTCCACAAAAATAGCGGCCACAACGGCCGCGGTAGCTTTCTATTTGTTCCCCCGTCGCAGGACTTGCCCATGTCTTGTTATGCATGCCCGGGTGTTTGGCAGAGGGCGGGTATAGGAGACGAGGTGGTCGCAGCACATGGTCTTTTTATCTTTTTTCTTTTGTCTTCTTTCTCTTTTCTCCTTTTTTTCTCCTTTTTTTCTCCTTTTTTTCTTCTTTTTTTCTTCTTTTTTTCTTCTTTTTTTCTTCTTTTTTTCTTCTTTTTTTCTTCTTTTTTTCTTCTTTTTTTCTTCTTTTTTTCTTCTTTTTTTCTTCTTT
>SRPY01000392.1:0-30030 GCA_018360145.1 Claviceps africana | reverse complement strand
AGAAAAGAAAAGAAAAGAAAAGAAAAGAAAAGAAAAGAAAAGAAAAGAAAAGAAAAGAAAAGAAAAGAAAAGAAAAGAAAAGAAAAGAAAAGAAAAGAAAAAGGCAATTTCTGACACGTCGCCATTCTCAGAAAGGAGGAGCGCAAATACGCCGTGAACCATGAGCCCGTCACGATTGATGTGGACGCCATTTGGGCACAGATGATATCCGGCGAGCCATTCCAGCCCAACAAAGATTCAGCAGCGACTTCAGAACATGCCGACGCCGCAGCCACGCAAGATCAGCCCGACAAAAGCGCCGCGAATCATTCTCCCGCTGCCGCACAATCCGACACGATCCGCATCAAACGAACATACAATTTCGCCGGCAGGGTTCATACGGAGGAAAAAGTCGTGGCGCGTGACTCGGCGGAAGCCAAGCTCTATCTGGCGTCTCGTCTGGACGGTGAAGTAGTGCCCACCGCGTCAGACGCATCCGTCACGAAGCGCGCTACCAAGAAGGCCTTCCGGTCTGTATTCGAGCCCGTTCTCGACCAGGGACCGGGGCGCACGGATCTCAATCTCGGTCTGGCGGCGAGGATCCAGGCTGGCAAAGAGGCGCAAGCAAGGAAACTCACTACTGTGGAGAAGAGCAGGATGGACTGGGCGGGATACGTGGACAAGGAGGGCATCAAGGACGAGCTGGAGCTGGCGAGCAAGTCAAAGGATTCGTATGCTGCTCGGCAGGATTTCCTGGCGAGGAGCGAGGCCATTCGGGAGGACGACGCGAGGAGGGCTCGCCTATCCATGAGGGTATAAACTGCGTTGCTTGTCTGTTACTTGTACGGATTATCGGCATTGCGTTGGCGTTTTTTTTTCTTCTTCTCTTTTTTCTGTTGTTGAGTAATCATCAGCATCATGTTCACGTTACGTGAATGGGCGTTGAAACATCAGCAGCAAAGTCGGTCCCGCAGGCGTTGACCAGAGACAAAAACTTGCGAGGGCCAGGATTCGGCGTTACGGAAACGGTTCAACATGACCATGACTTGAATCAGAAGAAAAGAGAAAGCAACAGTAGCAAAGGACATCCGTCAGTAAATAATCATCCCGCCATCAATTCGTCAGCGCATCGATCTACCCATCCATCCACCCATCCATCCACCCATCCATCCATCCATCCCTCACGCAAGTCCCTCCCATCCCGCGTCGTGAAACAAGCTCCACACCCCACGTCCACGCTAGCGCCTCCAAAAAAGTCCGGCCCAGAAATAAGCTATCCAGATGCACACCCCAAGCGCAAACCGACCACGACGCCCAAAAAAAAAAAACCTCCCAGCTTCTTTCCCTTCTTTATTTCTTTTCCCTCCCGCCCCTCCCCGTCCAACACCACAATAACCCGCCATGACCGTCCCGCGCAAACGTAAAGCCAACCCCGAACCGTCACCACCCGGCGCACTCGACGCCAACGAGCTCCTGCGCCGACACTTCGAGGCGCGCTTCCAGCCCCTCGAAGGTCGACCCTCGGAGACGACCACCCGCCGCGCGGACGGTCGCGAGCCCGCGCCATCCGACGAGGAGGCGGGCGAGGAGCCACTCTCGGAATGGGACGGTCTCTCCAGCGAAGAGGCCGGGGACGACGACGAGTTTTCGGACAATGAGTCGGACGACGAGGGTATGTATGCATGCGTATATACGCCATAGTTTGCCGTCGGTTTTGATTCCACTTCTTTCTTGTTTTCTCTTGGGATGCTTATCCTGGAATTTCTGGAGAAATCTCTTGCCGGCTTTATTTTTTATTTTCATTCTTCTTCTTACGTTACTATCGCCTTTGTTTTTTCTCATCACTTTTTTTTTTTTTACATTTATCGAAAACTTTTACCTTTCTTATTCTTTCATCATCACATTCTTTCATAAACCAACCATACTCACGTCCTGTCGCGGATCTAGAAGCCCCCAACGTCCAAGTAGTAGATTACTCGAAACCACACGTCCCCAACGAAGCCGCCATGTCGAAACGAGAACTAAAAGCCTTCATGGTTCGTCTTTGATCCTTATCCAAAACGCGTCCTCTTGATGTATCTTGAAAGAAGAAAAAAGGGAAACAAGAAAGAATGGAACCATTTTGCGATCCTCCAACACCACCACGCAACTCAGCAGATATATATGTATATATGTATATAAAGAACCCCTCACAAAAAAGACCCAAAAACAAACACAAGAGAAGAAGAAAGGGAGCGAAAATAATAATAATAAAAATACTAAAAGCCCCTCTAGTCCTCCCGCCCCCCCGATCACGGCACGGCCAAACCCACCGCCGCATCCGCCCCCTCGAAATCATCCCCCCTCCCCGAAGACGCACCCTCCCTCCTCAAACAGGACCTTGAGCTCCGCCGCCTGCTCGCCGAATCGCACCTCCTCGCCCCCCACGCCGCGGCCGCCAAGTCCCTCTCGCGTGTGAGCGTCCAGGCCGCGCAGCAAAAGTCCTTTTCCGAAGGCCGCACGCGCAGCAAGACGACGGATCTGCGCGTGCAGGCCCTCGGCTCCAAGCTGTCCATCCACAAGCAGGACAATATGCCCATGCAGATGCGCAAGGGCATGATGGCTGCGGCGCGGGCGCGCGAGGTGAAGCGCAGGCGGGAGGCCAGGGAGAATGGCATCATCCTGGAGAGGGAGACGGGGAAGAAGAGGAGGCGGGAGAGGGGGAGGGATGGTGGCGGAGGCGTTGATCGGCCTGGTGTGGGAAGACTCAGGGGTGCCGAGTTGCGCATCAGCGAGAGGGACGTCCGAGGCATTGAGGGAACGAGAGATGCATTCGGGCGCCGAGGCAACAATAGGCGATAGGAGAAAGGTGAGCTTGCACTGCGCTTGCAAGTGGTCCTCTTGCACACGGCAATGAATACACATGGAAGCGCAAGCAGTCGTTCATAATGCATGCATGTCGTCAATTATAACGAGTACCCATGTGTAATTGTCGCCAAAGAATTCATCCAATTGGCAAACCTGCATCTAACCTCCAACCACGTGTTGGCAGAAGGAGAAAAAATGTACAACCGGGGCCACATTCCGCTTCAACGCCAACTAAGATCGAAAAAAGATTTTCCTCTTCTCCGTCCTCTAGACATTTAAAGGGTACCACCGCCATCGCGGCAAGACATGTAATGGGTACGAAAACCAAAAAGCTGAACCAGGGAACAGGACGACAAAAGGAAGAAAAAAAGGCGCAGAAGAGATAAGTAACAACTTTCCAACAGGAATAGTTGATTCTGTATGCCCGAAATGTATCGTGGATATAAATTATTAAAGGAAACGTGTTGTGGCCAAGAACTTTTTTCACTTCTTTTTTTTTTATAATTATCAACCTCCTGTCACATCATGCCGCTGGCATTAATCGTGGCCGAGTGGTTGATGCCCATGGGCATGCCCAGCGTTTGCAGACTGTTAAAAGACTGAGTCTGACTCATGTGATTAGAGAGGTTGCCATGACTTGATGAGACTGTCGATTCATGGGTAGCACCATTGAGGGAACCAGCAACATATGCTGAGTCAGATGATGGAGAGGCCTCCTCCAGGCAGCCCAGTTGGTCCTCGCCAGAATAATCCTCTTCTTCCTCAGCCGACAAATTGAAAGGACCCTCTCCACCGTCTTCGCGACTATGGGTGCGTTTATGCCTGCAAGAACACCGGTCAGCAATGGAAGTAGATGGGAGGGAAAGTCAGGTCGTGGAAGACGCACTGTGCGAGATTGTCAGACCTAGAGAACGCTTTACTGCAATGAGGGCAGATGTAGGGCTTCTCTTGTGTGTGTGTTCGTACATGTCTGGTCATGCGATTAGCTTTTAGTTGGCCTTATCAAAGGAAAAAAAAAGAACCATGCCGTTCCAGAAGTGTTGGGAACTTACCGTTTCAGATGCTCGAGACGCTTGAAAAGCCGACCACAGGTGGGAATCGGACAAGAATGGGATTTGTGAGGATACGGCGCCATTTCCATGACGGTCGCGGAGCGAGCGCGTCGTACTGCCCCGTTTGGACCAGACAAGCCTGAATGATCTCTGAATGAGCCATCCTGGGACATGTCGTCTCCAAAGCCCGGCTGCAGCGCCATGGAATTCAAAGCCGGACTGCCATCAATATTTGAAAGGGGAGTACCGTGCCGAGACAAGTCCACGATATCCTTGTGCTGTTGGCCCACCAGAGACATGCCTGATGCACTGTAGGAAAGTCCTGGAGGCGAATTGTTGGCGGAATCCTCACCTTCAGCCACCGGGACAACCGAGGCAGAAACGGATCGTCTCAAGTCTGAAGGTCTGTGAGTTGCAGTGGTGGACATGGGCACACCGGCGACCGTAGGCATGGATGGCGGAATGGAGGATCGACGACGTCGCTGCTTATATGTTGGTGAACCTTCGATCACCGAGTAAACGTTATTACTGCCGTACGAGCGGGTGAACTGCGGTCCGGCAAGATTAGACGGCGGCAGCTGAGCATTCAAGCCGTTCATGCCCGACAGGTGATCAGGTATGGCAGAGTACAAGCCAGTCTCCTCATTTGCAATGTAGGCCGGCTCTCCAGTCATGGCCAAGGCTTGTTGTGGAGGCGTGATTGGCTCGAATGAAATGGCTCGGTTACTGTAATCCTCATACTGGGAAGAGACGAAGGATGGCGCAGGGGAGTACTCTAAACCATAGCTGGGCATGGAGGCGTGTCGCTGATGACCATGGTTGATTGGAACACCGTTGTGGTTGTACTGAACTCGCGCGAATTCAGCTTCTCTCTTGACATGCGCAACTTGCTGCGGAACAGCGGCAGCCATGGGCAGATGATCATAAGATACCATGGAATCAATGGCGTCGTTCATAGGAGCAGCCATATGTGGAGGCATCATGCTGGGTGGAGGCATCGAGTCCATGGCTCGCATCACGGGTGAGGTTGACTGGCTCTGGGAAGAAAAAGACGGAGGCTGCTGGGCGTTAAATGACGAAGAGTTGGCCTGTTGCGTCTTGGTAAGCTGCTCGTACAGGGACTGAGAGGAGTCATATTGAAATGACAAAGCCGGCTCGCTGACGGCAAGAGTGGTGGCTTCCTGGCCTATCTTCTCTCGTTTCAGATCGCGTTCCAAGGCGTCGAGGAACAAACGATCATGAGGAACGCTGTACCAGTAGAACACCTTTTGTTTCTTTTGGGTTCGAATGCAGTTGTTCTTGTAGAGAAAATCCAGAAAAGCGCTTTTGGGTTCTTCTAGAGAGGCGTCGGTGCCGGATTTTAGGTTTCGCAAATCTGAGAAGATACCTTCCTCAAATTTCTTCGAGTTCTTCACCGGACGGCCGAATGCCTGGAATCGGAACGAGAGACATCGTACGATATCCGTGCCGGAAATATGGAAGAGATTGTTCCAAAGAACACAAGACACGTACTCGCCGGTGGGTAATAAGAATCGGCGAATGTACTGATCTGGTTGCCAATCGACGGGTGCAGAGATGAGGAAGTATTTCACTACAAAATGCACAATGAGTCAATTACTCAAAAGATGAGGGAGTATCATGGAGACGGGTCCCGACGGAAAGCCGCATGATCAAGAGGCAAGAACATACAGTTATCCACTTGCTGTAGCGCGACTTGAGCATCTTGTGGCAAAGCTTGTTGAGCTTCTGTGCTCAGCATGAAGGTTTCCGGTTTTTGAGGCGTCATGGCGGCGTGTTGTGAATACATGGTGCCGTCGTCTCCGAGAGTGGTTTTTGAGCTTTGTCCCGGATGCGGCTGCTAGGCTGTCAGAAACTACCGCCAAAGAGGCACGAATGATGATGAGCAGGTCGCGCGGGCTGGTGTGGCGGACGATTTGATGCGGTCAAGATAAAATCGGTGCGGAAGGAGGCACGGCCTCGACAAGTAAATGGGAATCGGCTATGCGACAGCAATAAAAAAATACGTCGAGACCAGCCCGAATTATCGTAGCAAATCGGTTACGCCGCTTCGGGACAGCCCTTTGCACCAAGCAAATCAAGCACAACGCGACGGGATGCGTCGTTGGGACGGGCAACAAGTTTTGTCGAGGGTAGATGGGCACCCAAGGACGGGGCAACGTGTGACTGATCAAAAATTAAGGCTGAGCGAGATGCCGTAGAACAGAAGAGAAAGGGGCCAAATGATACACAACACGCGATGTTGCCAGGCCCAGAGTTTGGTCAAACCGTCAAACAGCCAGCTGAATTCGAAGCGGATTTGACGAGACAAGGTAGAAAGGCTGCCTTCAGCCAAATGGCCGACCGTGTCATACAAGGACAGAAAGCGGTGAGCTTGGAAGAGTGCGAGGAAGCGAAAAAGTTCGGAAATGGGAAGTGAAAATAAAGAAAGAAAAAGAAAAGAAAAAGAAAAGACGAAAAAAGAAAGTCGACGCAAGGTCGAAGAACAGAGGGGCGATGAAGGGGTTGGGGGACACGGCAAACAAATAAACGAAGAAAGAAACAACGAGGAACAGAAACCAAGAGGCGAGAACGTTATGGAGCAGACAAGAGTCGGGCGGGGGGGGGGGGGGGGGGGCCACGGCCGGCGCCTGGGAAAGACCCCAGGCACCGCGGCTGTCCATTTGGACTGATGAGCAGTCTGCAGACGAGAGCAGCAGTGGGCGGAAGCCCCTAGCGCGTGCAACTGGAAGCTGCCAGGTCCCAGCACTGACATGTCGCGGTGGCGGGCGGGCTGTCAGGCCCGCCCGCCAGGCCCGCACGCCAGCCAGCCAGCCAGCCAAGACAGCGAAAGATCAAGTCCGATTCCAATACAGCCTCAAGCTAGGCGAACCCGTCGAGGCGCTACCGAGACAACGCCCGCTAGCAGCCAGCCCGCTCTGCGCGCGGGAGGACTGAGCGAGGGGCTCTAGCCAGGACCTATGCACCGTACTGTACCAGACTGCCAGACTGCCAGACTGCACCAGACTGCACCCATGCGCTCGTCGATCCAGTCGTGACTGAGTCGCCGGTTCGGGCAGGCAGGAAGCGAACCCCACACCAGCGGACCTTTTCTGGCGACTTCGAGGGCTTTGGTTCGTGGTTCGTGGTTCGTTTGGTTCTGGCTCCCATGGCCGACTGCGTACACAAGATCCCATGTCGGTTCGATTTGTCGGCGTTGCGGGCTGCTCAGGTACAACCGGTGGCGGGGGACCGCGAGCATGGATGCGCCTAGTGGGCGTCGGATGCTGGATGCTGGATGCTGGATGCTGGATGCTGGATGCTGGATGCTGGATGCTGGATGCTGGATGCTGGATGCTAGATGCTGGATGCTGGATGCTGGATGCTGGATGCTGGATGCTGGATGCTGGATGCTGGATGCTGGATGCTGGATAGTAGGCGCTGAATATTAGACGCTGGCTGCTGGATGCTGGATATTAGATGCCGGGGCGGTGCAAGGGACAATGCGTGCATGGGCATGCCCCGTGAGCCAATAGCGTTTGGTGGGGCCTGGATAAGTGGGTGCGTGTCCTTTGCTTCCTCCACGTTCCTCAAAGATGGTGGTGGGCCGTCTTGTGGATGTGTCCTTCCCTCTCGTTCCCAGCTGGTCAGTGGTGGCTACACAAAGGACAGGGAGGCGACATGGGCACCATGGGGACCATGGGCACCAAGGTGCGCGATATTGCACGGTGGTTGCGCCGTCTGGTGGCAGCCACGCCTTCTGCTGCCTCTGCTACTTCTTGCCTCCCGTTCATCTGCTTTGTTGTATATCTGCAAGCAGAAGTACATATTACACGTACCCAAGCACCCATGCACCCATGTACCCATGTACCCATGTACCCGGGTACTTACCGAGAGATAAGTTACTTCTTAACCCAGTACGAGGCAGGTACCCGAGTCAACCACCCGCTCAAGCACTCCCGTCTTGTCGATGATGCTCTTTGCGCGCCTCTGGGCCTCTGGTCTTCCGTGTCCCTTTTTGCCTTCTCGGCTCCCTCCCCTCCCGCATTGTTGCACCACTCCCTCTAGGCTCCATCTGCACAATCTAGTTCGATCTTTCGACTCCCAGCCCGCTTGCCAACGTTCCTCCCGAGATTTGATGGCTACGAACAAAGTCCGATCCGCACCGTTACCACCAAGTCTTCCACGTTGGAGGCGTGGCACGGACCGTCGTGGCTTTAGTCGGACCTAATGGCGTAACACATTGGGTCCGACTAAAGCCGCGACGACGTCGCGATGCCGCGGGGGTTTTTGCTTTGCTGCGAAAATGTTTCCTCTTTGTCGTTGTCATGTCCATCCACTCTCACAGGCTGCAGCTTCCGCAAGGATGATTGATTACCTTTGGTTTGCGCTGGGATGAAGCATGCATATTGATGCTTCTACAGAGAAGAAATGAATACGTACATTTAAGCAGGGTACTCTACTTAGATCACGTACTGTGTTTGTAGTACAACAATACATCATCTCTTCTCCTTTACATTCCAGTCGGCTTCCTGCCGCAACCTGTCTTGCTCCGTCAACGACAAATCGGCGACTGTCGACAATGCGCATGCTTTATTTTAGGTTCTCACGCAATGGGCAAAAAGCCGTCCCCGTCCACACATGGAATCTGCCATGGCACCGCCCGGTGCATGAGCACCTTGCTCCACGCGCAACTAGTACTAATTGGGACAGTTTTTGCTCGGAGATTAACGACCGAGGGACCACATGTTGCGAACTGGTGTCGAGATGGTTTGCTCAAAATCATGTTGCGCTGTCGTGACTGGATCAGGGAATAAACCAACCTCTAAGCTACCCAGACTCAACTTGTTGGATGTCGGTGATGCAGCACTGCCAACGACGGGTAACAGCCTCTCTTCCCCACTCATCGCTCTCTGCCGTTTCTCCAGAGCTGGTGAACAGTCCGGATGTCGCGGAAATCATTATACACAAGACGAGATCGCAGCCTATTTTCGAGCCCCATCTGTCCTTTCCTCGTTGGTGTCCCTGATCTCTTGCGTACAGGGCCGCAGACACCAAGAGCAGCGTGTTTTGGTCAGGCCTATGTCGCGGAAGAATGGTAGTTCTCGTCGGGGATTGCGAGGAAAGCGTCTAACGGACTGCCACGATGGCGGCTCTCGATGCTCGACCGTCTTCTCATGGCCAATTCCGCTGGTCTCCCGAGTGGCTCGGGACCGCCAGTGCGGCTTATGTTGCCGGGGCGCGGTATCAGCAGGATATACCATCTGAGCCCAGCCCTATCTCCTCGGTAGACGCAGGGACAGTTCACGAATGAATGTACATGTGTACAAACTGTATGAACGGACGAGTAGATGCGTAGACTCCATGTATCCTGGCTCCCTACTTGCGTTAAGTACATTGCGAATTCAGAAACCCCCCCAAGAGCCACACTGTCGACGCGCTCTGCGGTGGAGACCGGTGGCCAAGACGAACAAATGCAGCAGTGGCGGCGCAACGGGGCAGGCACTGTTCTTGTTCTGCTTCCAGCGGACTTTGGCGAGGAAGCGCCCAAGCCGACGTCGATGGAGACCGGAGCAGGGGACTCTCCATGGACCGTGGCTGCCACCGCCAAGTCCGTCAGTTACGCGAGATGGGGCCCCTCCGACGTTGATTCCGCCCGCAAGGAACCGCAAGGAAATCAAACCCAAAATAAAAGATGGTGGTCACGCGAAATGAGACGCCAATGTCCGGATAGTCACGACCAGACGAGCCACAACCCTGATCGGAGTTCCGAGTCGTATTCAACAGCAGGCACTGGGGGGCGCCAGGCACGTTGTGGGCTAGCGCGAGTGGACGTCTTTTGCTGGTGGTGGCCGCCGCCCCGGCATTGGTCCCCGGCAAGCAGCAGGTGGACGCCCACGAGCAGATGGGTGAGAAGAATCACCCGGGTCCTGGGAAAGTCGTGCCAGGGCGTTTTCTCTGCAATTTCGGCTTCCGACCCCCACAGCTATTCCACCGGGCTAGTACAGCGCGGCAGCGGATTTGACAGGAATGAATGACGGCGACAGGGACATGGCGTGTGTGCATGCACCGAGGTTCATCCATGGACTGTGGTGGGTACCAGATATAAAGTGCATACTACTTACATTAGGTACTAGGTAGTGGGTACTCCTGTAAGTACTTAAGGTACCTACTCAAGATACATTAGAAGTAGGTACTGGGACACGTACTGTACAAGATACAGTACGTACTGAGCATACGCACTAGGTATCTCGGATATCTAGGTACTTGGAGCCTGGTACTTTATAACGAGGGCTATTATGTGAGGGCGACTCAACCCCGGTCCCGTTCACATTGTGGCCGATGTGGCTGTGGCCAAGCTTGGGATCCTCGAGGGAAAAAAATCCGCGCAATATGAAACAAGGCTGCAGCTCGGAGCACGACGTCAGAACCTCCCCACCATTCATCATGAGTTAGTTCAGGCTTTTCTCTTGTCGGGCAGGGGAGAGTCCCTGTGCAGGTGCCATTGCAGCTTTTTATTTTTCCTCCTGTTTCTTTTTCCCTTCTTTTTTTGCTTCTTTCTTTCTACTTATTCTTTTTCTTCTTCTTCTTCTTTCCTCTTTGTTCTTCTTTTTATTTTTTCGGGCCCCCCTCTTTTCTCCCCGGACACTGCCACGCATCCCAAGCTCGGCCGAGCGGGACGGCAGGGATGAGCAGACGTCTGGGTAATGGTTGTGCCTGTGCCTGTGCCTGTGCCTGTGCCTGGCGGGCTGGCGGGCTGGCGATTTGTCTCGACACCGTAGAACCCCGTTCCCTCTTTTGCCGAGTCTGGCCGCGCCCTTGGGTCGGTCAGACGCAACTCACCAGATGGGCTCAGTGATCATGTTTAGAGCTGTCTTGAACGTACTTGGTGTATGTACATACACATATGTACATGTCTGCGTCTTTTGGTGTGGACACGCAGCTCATCCACTGCTGGGTGAGACACGTACCCTCGGCGTGACTGATTCCCATCAGACAACTTCTTCTTCGTGCTATACAGAGGTCATGAGACGCGGCCGCCGCCCGCAGCAACGCTCACTCGCGCGTTGCGCGACGCCAGTTTCGGCATCTGAAACTCGACTCTGTCCGTTTCACCGTCCCGTCGGCCAAGACGCGGCGGGAGGCGGGATGCTCCCCCTCAGAAGCCGGCATCGACCCAGAAGCAGAGCTGGACGAACGGCTCTCGGAAATCCCACAAAAACGACGACACGACGAAGCGTCCGGCCCTCGATGCGAGAGCTTATCGCTTTGAGCAACATGCCACTGCACGGGCCCGTTCCTGAGCAAGTCCAACAAGGGACGCGCGAAGGTGCGCGGGCCGCGTGGGGGGGCTAGGACCATTTTTCTCATCGATGATCGGATACAGCTGCAGCTTGCCCATCCACGATGAAGACGGGATCGCGTCGCCTGCATGGAGGAGCAGGGGTTTCTCCCTTGTTTCTTTCCTTCTTTCCTTCCTTCCTTTCTTTTTTCTTCCTCCCCATTTTTCTGCTTCTTTCTTCTTCTTCTTCTTCTTCTTCTTCCTTTTTGGCTTCCACATGTAATGCCCGAGGGGAGAGTCCGCCCATCTGTCTGTGGCTAGGTAGTAGGTAGGTAGGTAGGGCGACGTGCCGCATACGCGGGAACGGGAGGGCAAAAAGTCGTTGTCCCTGACGATCCCGTTTCAGACCAAGGCAAGAAAAAAAAAAGAGCTGACGAGACTTTGGGACGGTCAGAATTAGGCTAGTCTTTCGAGCTAAGGCCAGCCAATCAGCTGGCTGAAGAGCTCCCCTGCAGCCGAACGGACGAGCTGAGCCGTGGGTGGGGGGGGGGGGGGGGTATCTTGGCTGCGCGTCGATTGGACGCCGACTCCTGCTCGCGGATCCTGCTTGTCTCTCGCCTGTGCTGGCAAGAACGTGTCTGGTGGGCTGGCTGGCGCTTGGTGGGAAGCAAAGCGCGTCACCTTTTTTTTTTTTTTTTTTTTTTTTTTTTTTTTTTTTTTTTTTTTGCCCTTTCTCTCTTTCTCGTGCGTGCTGTGTGGTGGACGCCGAATGACATAGGCCAACTCGGCCAAGTTTATTAATAGCGCGCGTGCGCGTGCCTGTGCGTGTGCACGCCGAATGAGACCCTGCATTGCATGGTACAGTCCAGAGTCAGAGGTACCTAGCTGTGGGATGTCCTTTTGGACAAATCATGGACACGACTCCGCCCGGAAAAATCAAAATCAACATCAGCTCATCAGTTCATCATCCCTCGGGTTCCACGCCCAGCCGGCCATGGTGATTGGCGGCCTGCAGCTGACGTGCCGGACTGCGATGCAATCCGGAAAGCACTCAATGCAATGCACCTTCCCTACGCGGAGGATTACTTGGAGGCCAAGCACCCTCTCCCAGCCAGTGCCTTACGACCCCACTGTCCATTGGCATTCGGTGGGTAAGTCTGTTATTTTGTCGGTGCTGTTGTTGCTGCTGCTGCTGCTGCTGCTGCTGCCAAATAACAGCAGCAGCAGCAGCAGCAGCAGCAGAAATGTCAGTGTTTCAACGCCATGGACGTCGAGTCGGCCCAAGCATGAAAGTCGTATGGCATCTCCCTCGCAGCGTTAGGGCATTGCCCGTCGCGGTACCATCGGGCAGGGGCCAGAATCTTGCTGCGTCTGCGCAATCACAGCCCACCTTCCCACGCCGTGACGCATGCGAACATCTCCTCTTGGCTGATTGTGACGGCTCTGTGCTATTGCGACGACGGATTGTTTGTCTCGAATCGCTCTGTATACCCGGTTGTCGTCGCCGGGTGTCGAAATGCAGCCAAGCGGTCGTTTTTATTTATTTATTTATTTTTAATGGTTTTCTTCGCGCCGTATAGGGCAAGACAGAGATGTATATGCACGTCATCAGAGTTGATGGTCCCGTTGCCAACAACAACAGCAACCCGGGAGCACGATGCTGAGAAATGCACGTCCCGCCACCATGCTGTGGCTTTAGCCGGATCCCGCATCCAACTCCGTCCACGAGGCTGATACCAGCGTCCTGTCGACCTGAAACCTCTGGCTGGACCCGATTCCGGCATTCCTGTCACGACCCGTGCGTTCATGACTCGACGAGGCGTAGAGTTGGGACGTGTTTTGGCCAAGCCATCAATTCCCATATATCGAACAATACCATGGTTCCCCCCCCCCCCCCCTTCTTCAGGCTCATCCGAGGAGGAAGAATCATGAGCGTCGCCAGAGTCGGCGTTCAGCAGGAGCACGAAAGCGGCAAGAAAAAAAAAAGAGAGGGTGGCGAGAAAAAAAAACCTCCCCAAAAAAACAATAAGCTGCAGAAAGACGAGAATTGCATGACCCGGCCGAACCGATGAGCGTTGAAACAAGCCCGTCGCGAAACGGCAGACTCTCCGCCTCGAACAACGCAGAGCTGGGGAGCTGCCGATGCCTGTCAATGCCCCAACCTCTTTTTCGACGAGCAGATATCCCGGAACACGGTTTCGTCTGGCGCCATGCCGAGATGCGAAGAGCCTGCTTCTTTGACCGATCCCCCCCCCCTTTCTCCCGGATTGACACCACCGTTCTGGCCTGGTTCCCGGTCCGCCGGGTCTTCGGGCGGTTGACCGAGCCGAGCCCGGCGGAATTCATGCCGCCTCCTGCTCGGTGCCCTATCTCGTCAACCTGGGGTCCGCCTTGGCCCGCGACAATGGACTCGCTGTCGCGAAACCGGCTCTCGTCTGTTTCGCCACCAGACCGTCCCGACCAGTGTCCCCGCGGCACGGGGCCGACGATAAGCAGAGACGCTCCCCGGGGCGCCATCGAGATTCTGACTCGCTCGTCGCTGGCCGCCGCCCAAGACGTCGAGGACAATGGCATGCACTCGGGGAACCCGTCGCCGTTTTTTGCAGGCGGCCCCCGCTCGCCCGAGGCGTTTTGTCAAGGTGAATGGGGTGCCCTTCGGCCCAGTGTATTGCCTTTTCATCCCCTCACGGCCCCCCCACGGCCCCCCCACGGACCCCGATGGACTATTGTGTTTTTTTTTTTCTTTTTTTCTTTCTTTCTTTCTTCTTTCTTTCCTTTTCCCCGCCCCCGCCGCCGGGGACCACGAGACCGTCTCGGACCGCATCACCCAGAGGCGACATGCCACCGCCGGACAACAAGTCGACGACGTCCACGTGCCCTACTCTCACCCATCCGATGCAAAACCCTTTCCCATGGCCCATACCCACCCTATAATCCGCACCAGAGCCCTCTCCGAACCGTGGCGGCAGACCCTCCACAGCAAACATTGTTCGTGACCCCTTCTTTCTTTCCCGAGGACCCTTTCTTTTGAGGAGAAAAACCTCTACGGTCCATGCGGTGCTGGCAACGCAGGCTAGCAAGCCTCATGGATTTGCGCTGCTTCGTGTCCGCGCGACAAGGCACGGCAAGCAGGGCAGAACGTATTGCATTCCTCATTCACCTTCTTACCGCGTAAATGAATGGCCCGCAGCGAACTACCTTTGAGCCATGAGCCATGTAATTATATTAAAAAGCGCCGGGAAGTCCCTTTGAGCCATGTCCCTTCTGTTGCGTCACCTCCGGGGCAGGCCAGCTCCGTTGAGGAACCAACCGTGCTTGTCAGCGGCATCGGCAAGTACGGGCATGTCTGGTCTGGTGCGTATCAACATGACTATCTTGCTAGTGCCTACATATAGGTAGATGGGAACAAGAGTCATCCAGTCTCGCTACAAATTCATCTCGCCCAAACTGTTTGCTTCGATCATTCCCCTTTTCCTTTTCTTCTTCGTTTCATGTGACGCCCTGTGAACCTATTTTCCAAGACCGACACGGTAGAAAAAAGAGACGAGTGAAAAAACCGAAAAAAAAAAACCAAAGGAAAAGGAAAAGTAAGAAAAAAGAAAAGACGGCTCGTCCGGATATACCACGTTCTTGTCCTGCTTGAGCACGATAATCTAGTACATGAGACTCATTTTTTCCCCGTTCTTCCCCACCCTGAAGACGACAGATTGGTATTACCAACATTTCCCGCCACAAACGCTTTGTTCAATCCAGGTTCCCGTTGGGCTCGAAGCCGCCCCGGCCTGGCTTACGACCGTGCCTCTTCGAGCTCCAGCTCCAACTGTCTGATGCGCTCGCTCTGGTCCTGCGATCCAGGCGCGTTGACCTTCTTCTTTAGCGATTCGACTTCATTCACCAGCCTGTTGATCTTGTCGTTCTGAGCGGTGATGATCCTGGTCTGGTTCTCAAGGAGCTGCTTGATATCGCTCAGGGAGACTTCCACCCCGGCGGACGGACCGGACGGACCAGACGGGCTGGGCGTTGTGGGAGTGGGAGCTGCGGCGGGAGACGCCGGTTTGGCCGGCACTGGAGCGGGCGAAGGAATGGCCTTGGGCTCCGCGCGAGCAGTTCCTCGTGGCACTGGCCGAGACACCTCCTCAAAGCTCGATGCGTCATCGACATCGTCCTCCTCCGCCTCATCGCTCTCGTCCTTGTCCTGATACTTGTTAGCCATGAGAGAGATGGAGCTCTTCTGGTCCTTCATGGATGGTGGTGGTCCACGAGCAGTGAACGGTGCTGGCTTGGGATCCTCCTTCTTCGCCAGCTCTTCCGTGTTGCCGAGAGTGCCGAGAGTGGGTGAAAGAGGCGAAACGGGAGCTGTGGTAGGCTGGGGGGCTGGCTTGTAGTCGGATGGAATCTCCTTGGGAGCACCCCCATCGTAAATGCTCTCAAAGTCAATCTTTGCTGGGATGCCAGTTTTCCCGTTGAGCCATTCCTGCGCTCCTACCGCAGGCTTGATACCAGTAGCGGGAGGAAAGATGTCTGCCTGGAAGCTCTCAGCACGACGGGGAACGGTGAAGGAGATGGGCTCAATGTATGCGTCGTTGACCGTTTTGTAAGCGCGCATGACTTCGTTTTCGTGTACCTGGAGTGCCCAAAGATTAGCTCCTCTTGAGTGCTCTCGACACCCTTCCGACCCTGTCTATCGTCTTTCCGCGTTGGACGACTGTGCACGTACGTTGATGCCGCGTCGGGGCAAAAAGGCAATGCCTCGCTGCGGGTCGGGCGACTTGTACTCGCTGAGAAACTCGAACTTGTCGTTTTCATATTCGTAGTACCGTATGTTTCCGTCACTAGACATGATGAGCATTTCCTTTAAAAGAACACGACCACCACACCATCCGGCCTCTAGTCAAATTGGCTAGTTCTAAACTTACCCTTTGCCAGCGAGGTACAAGCAGTTTGATCCATCGTCTTTTTTTTTCATTTGGTCAGCAGACGTCTTTGCTCCTCTTCAACCGGAAGTAGTCGTTTTCTTGTTTTGTTGTATCTGATACTTTGTGTTGGCGCGATTGAGATTCAAACTCACCCCAGAATGGCATGCAGACACCAGATATAGAATCCAACATGGTAAACCCTCCGATAGGCTCCGTTCGTCCGGGCTCCCACAATGCGATTTGACGCTCGCTCATCCTCGAGAAGCCAGTCGTGGCAAATCGATTATGCTCTCCCATCCAAACAGCTCTGCTGTTCTTGGCGCCGCCGTGGCCGGCAGCCTCGTGCACAGGCTTCTCCTGACGGACGTCCCATACTCTGATTTTCTTGTCTCGGGATGTAGTGACGAGCATCGTACCACTCGCGTTCCACGACAGACTCTGCACAATATCAGTGTGCTTCAGAGCCAATGGATTTTGCCCAGTGCTGATATCCCAAATCTTGACGGTGAAATCGCCAGAAGCCGACGCGAGAATGTTTTGAGCAGATGGATTGAACAACACCTGTCCCACCTTTCTGTTACAACCCCAACCAGGTTAGTGGTCCGATCCCATCCGGCGTGTTTCTTTTTTTTTTCTCTTCTCTTCTCCTGTCTTTCTTTCTTTCTTTTCTGTTCTTTTCTGTTCTTATCTGTTCTTATCTGTTCTTTTCGCCTCGTTCTCTCCAAGGATAAACAAAGACAAGAGACGTCAAAAAGTCCAACCGTACCTCGAGTGTCCAGTGAGCTTGCTCACGGGGGATACATCGGTTATCTCCTCGGCATCGGTGTGCAACGTAAAGTCTTGGGGAACCTCCCAGATAAACACCTTGCCGTCCTCAGAAGCCGAGGCGATCACACGGTCGTTGAACGGATTCCTGTAGCCGTGGAAACGCAATGACACAAAGTCAGCCGAGAGGCACTCCAGTCGAGATGAGCGCACATACGTACCAGTCCGTATCAAGAACCGTAGCTGTGTGTCCTCGAAAAAGGGGGATCTGATCCGGCAACTTGCCCCTCTCGTTCAGGGGAATGACGGCAAATGCGCCCCCACCGGACGCATCCCAATTGACAGACAAGTATTCAGGATTGACCTGCGTAGAGAGGGCCAATGGCATTAGCCCGTCATGACGATACACCTGCACAGTCAAGCATCATGGTCGCGTCGTATTGTCGAGGCGGCTTCCAACGCGGCCATTCCGGGCGTGCAAATCACACGCAAAACAAGAAGGGGGCGGGATTTCGAGAGAGCGGGGGGGGGGGGGGGGGGGGGGGGGGTCGTTTATTCGCACCTTGACGAGGTTCGTGTCCCATGCATTGCGACTGATGTGCAGGTTGTCGTAGCAAAACTCCTTTCTCGTGGACTTTCCAAAGACGTGACCTGTTAGTCAATACAATGCGTCAGCCAATGCTGCCTAACCAAGGTGATGAAGCTATTGCGAGGTGAGGAAAGAAGGGGGGCGGGTGGAGGAGGCGGGACCCTCCGGGGCGTAAACAAGAGCAGAGAGCACAAGAGCGTACGGTATTTGGAGGCTCGAACAAATCGGCCGGCCATGATGTAGCAAGTCGTTGTCGCAGCGCGGGTGAGCGTATGGACTCGAATCGGAAGACAAGTTTGCTTGCGTGTACAAAAAAGATGCAAAGGGTTGCTCGCGCGTGGTGCGGCCGCTAGAGAAGGTCAACAAGTCTAGAACGAAGTACTTCCAACCCCTAAGCAGGAAGTAGGAGGTAAGTACCTAGGTACCTAAGTACTAGTATAGCAGGTACGTGCAGACAGACGCGGACAGGGCGGCAAGGCGGCAAGGCGGCATGGAGGCGGTGCTCGGCGGGTGCAGTGGGTTTGCGAGTGGCTGAGTTGCGGTCGGCCAGGCTTGTTCTTCCCGAGTTCCCAACTTCCCATAATCCCCGACATAAGAGGCAACATTGAAGCAAGCCAAGCTGCTTATCTGTGCAACGCAGACTGCATTCATCTAGTCGTGCTTATTCACCTCAATCACTTTTACAGCCTGCCCATGTCAATATCGGACCAGACCTATGGCGCGAAAAATATTAAATCAAGCTGCAACGACTCCGCACATGGAACTCTTTTCTTCATATGAACTCATGGACCCGTACATGTCTTCCATACATAGATTCCCTTTTTTCGTTGCTGCCCGGATAGGAAAGAAGTGGGAGAGAAGTAGGAAATAAGAAAGAATTAATAGAGGTAAAATAAAGGTAAACACTAGAAACAAATCGCGGCGACGCTTTTTGGTCGCCCAAAATTGCCGACTGCAATTCATACAAGATGAGAAAAATATCATTGCGCTCAATCGCGTCCCGTAAAGAGCAAAGTAACAAACACAACATCAACGAAAAATGTCAGTGGGTAACCAGGCTTCCTCGATACAAACACTCGACGCACAAAGCTTCATAACCGAAAACAAAACCTGAAAAAGAAAACCAAAAGGAAAAGAAAAGAGCCAGGTCCCCTCCTGAACCCGCGGTGGGACTGCGTCGTGAGACATATTGTGAGACGGCGACTTGGTCGTATCAGCGCCATGCCTGTCCATCCAAAACACCTTTAACGTAAGCTTGAGAAGGAAAACAGGACAAAGGAGAAGAGAAAGATCAAACGACGAATGAGGGTTGAGGAGGAACTGCACAAACAAATCTAAGAACAGCTGCTCTTAGACCGAGAGTGCACACGTCGAGCATCTGTTTTGCGGCGAAGCTGTTCTTCCCGCTTGAGGACAATCTCACACCATTTAGCTCGGCTTCGGACACCGCTGCTTTCATCAACAGGGTTGTCTCGCCCAACCACTTCAGATAGGATTTTCATCCAGCCTTCCTTGTCCTCTGCAGTGTCGGCATAAAAGTCAATCATCTCTCCATTGTTGAAACGGATTCGGAAACCTTCTTCCACAAACATATATCCCTCTTCGTCCTCGGCAAATGCAGATCGTCGACGCCTGCCGCCTTTGCCAGTCGTCTCCTTCTCTGTTAGGGCTCTCCTGTCATCAATAAGCCTCTTGGCATTCGCCAAGTTGATCGTGGCGCGTGGCTGGCGCGTGGACTCATGGTAGGCAGTCAATTTAGCGCCAACTAGTTTGAAATACCTTCTGCGCCAGTACTATACAGCATAGTGTTAGTATTTGCATTGAAATCATGCCGTTTTGCTTCTCTCCTCTCTTGCATAAACTCATGTGTACTCACAGGACAGTCACCACCCTGCTGACTCAAATGGCCTTCCCAGTTGCGGGACAGCCTCTCCTCGGCAGCCTTGAGTTCTCGAACGCAAGAATTCATGCTCTTGGGCATGTCCTCGTCGCTTGAATTCTTGGGTCGAGGAACAAAGAGCAGCTGAAGTTCGAGTTTTCCAATCTTGTAGGGGGCGCGTCGGACGACAGCTGCGGCAGCGGTTCCGCGCTTGCTCTTGACGCTGGATGCGAAGCCCTCCTCTTCGGTGGCCCATTCATTGAAGCAAGCAATTTCAACCGTACAAGGTCGACCAAAGCAACGGTGCTCATGCTCCTTCAAACAGACATACGATCGAGCAAAGCTGCCGTCGTCGGCTGTCAAGGGAGACAAGAGCTCATAGCCCGATGGAACTTTGCTTCGTTGCCGTGCTAGAGCCTCGCTTTGCTGACGCTCCTCCTCCCTAAGTCTCTGTTCCATCTCTCTGCGCTTCTTGGGAGAAGCGAAGACGCGACTGAACGTTGATGTCTTTGTTTTTGTTGGCCTATTCGTTGCCTGAGCGGCCGGAGAGGCAGGCTTTTCCAGCTTTACATTCAGCGTCAACTGAAACTCCAAATCGTTGGGCACAACCAGTTCGAACTCTTGGCCGATGGGCGCATTTCTCGCCAGCTCGAGCCAAGCTGTCGTCACACAATGAACGCCATTATCCAAGGTAAGACTGAACCAGGTGCGCTCATTTTTGGGCAACGGAAGGTCCAGATCCTTGACTGCCATGACCTTGACAAAGAGACGGCCCCTCTCACCACTATCGATGGTGGCCATCTCGGATTGCATGTCCTCCTCTGGTGCCCGATTGGCAGCAGGCGTAGCGTTGCTTTCGTGTCCCGGTAGTGGCGGAACCGGAGTGCTAGGGGCAGCCACACGCTTTCGACTACTTCGTGGACGAGGCTCAGCATTCCAAGGCTCGACAACCCATGACTCGGGACGGTTTTGCTTGATAGGCGAACTCTGAGCAGATTTGGCTCTTGAGTGATGATAATCACCATCCTTATCACTGGCTGCAATGACCCTGGTGTTGTGTCTCATCATATAACCGCGTTTCTGTGCTTCAATAACTCGCTCAAAATCTTGATCGAGACTTAGACCCATGTCAAGATCCAAGGTAAGGCTGCGATTCTTGAAGCTTGGGTGGCGTTTGACGTAGTCATCAGGACCTTCAGCCTGTTCATTGTCCATCTCCCTCGACGTTCGGGTGCAGTGCTTATCAGGGATAGGTGGTACGTCAGGAACCTCCCGGCTGACTTGCCGGCGAGCCTCTCTCATGGTCGCTAGATTTGAGGGAATGCTGGACAGACGAGTCTTGAGCTTGGCTCCAGGAGCCTTGACTGTGGCAACCCTCTCGGGTATGACCGGAGGGGATTGTCGTCCTGTCTCTTCAGGCAACGGATGGTGAACGACCGAGTCGGGCGTGTTGGGCTCTTCCGCGTCATCTTCCTCATCTGGCGCACCCCAGCCACTACCATCATATTCAGGCTTGGACAAACGTTGCGCGGGTGTGACAGGTCGTTTGACCGGCTCAGAACTCTCTTGGGCCATGTTCTTGGCCTTTTCATCACCGACAGGAGGTGTAGAAGTAATGGGTTCAATTGCGCTATTGATTCCTAGACTGGTCGAAGAAACGTCGAGTTTGAGATGATGCGGCGGAGACGCCCGAGTCGCCGAGTGATCTTCCTCAGCCTTCGTGGTGATTTCGGGTTGCTCAGGGTCGGCGGGCAGCTGCTCTTGGTGATCACGCTCCTCGTCCAGCACCTCCATCTCGTCCTCGTCGTCGCCACCCAAAGTCTCGTCGTCTTCGTAAAATTCCAAATCGTCGTCATCATCCTCTTCATCGTTTCGCGTTATGATAACGCTGTCTTCTTGCTCATAGTCATCTTCGTCAAGAACAGAATCTTCTGTCGATGGAATAGGTACATCGGGATCGAGATCCAGGGCTGACGATCCCGTGGTATGGTGTGACAGGACTTGCTCAGGGCTAGTGCCCGGAGACGAGAAGGGATCGTCGGATCCTCCCTCAACGGTACTGTTTCCATTGACGCGGCGCATGATGGACTCCCGTGAGATCTTGGGTGGCATCTGGAAGTCTAGACCGGAGATGTCTCCGATAGTATCATCAGCCTCCGTGGTCTCGGCGGCCGTCTCTGATTCAGCCTCGGAATGTGGTGTTCCTCCCCGCTCACGACCGTTGCCTCGCCGTAGTCTTCGCTCTCTCTGTTGCTCAGCGGCCGTCTTAGCGTCATTGTCATCCGAGAGCATCATGAGTTTCAATCGCTGTTCGAGCGTCATGCTGTGACTGCCAATATTCTGAATTTCCGACTTGGATGCAGATGCTGGTGGAGGGGGAGGCAAGCTTCTGTGAGAGCCGCCAGACATTCTTTCGGCTGTGAGAGAAAGACCAGGTGAAGCTCTGACCGAGCCTGTAGATCCGCGTCTACTTCTAGCGTCTTCAACGCCTGGAAGAGGGGGCAATGGCCTATGATCTCCATTGGAGTTGGCTGAGTCGGAGCGTCTGTGTGTAGTGGGCGTGGTGCGACCACCCGTGGGCGTCTTGGGAGCATTCTCTGGCATAGACTCGCCCTCGTACTTCTCTGCCGTCATGCTCCGAGCCATCTCGGGACTCTCGCCGCGCCAGTCGTCAGGCCCAACTACGGGAGTTTTGTCAGTGTCTTCTAATGATTCGTCAAAGCTCTCGTCTACATCATCATGTGTGGGGTCGTAAAGATCGTCGTCGTCGTCTTCGAGAGATTCGTAGCTACCTTCTCGCGAGTTGGTTGCAATAGATGACAGGTCGGGTGTGGTCATCTCGTATTCGTTGACCTGAGGCGGCGCAGCGTCAAAAGTAACGCTTTTGGGGTGACGAAGCAAGAACTGAGAATCCGTCAAGTTGTTCTCATTCAATGAAGAGTGGCCAGACCAAGTTCCTTCGGCTGGATCAAAAGTGCTCTTGTTGAATTTTGTCGGTGAAAGCGACGACTTTGTCGGTGATGCTCGATCTTTGCTTGGTGTCTTTGGTGGGTTTTGAATAGGGCTATTAGTTTGTGGAGGCGACTCCTTGGACGGGCTCATCGTCGCTAGGCTTGACAAGTTGCCAGAGACTGGGTAATCCGAATCCGGCGAGCGAAAGCCGCTCGAATTTGACGATGATGTCAAACCGCTTCCTTGGACCTTGGAAAGGGGTCTTTCGATGTGCGGAATTCGAGTAGGATCATATTCTTGCTTCTGTTCCAGTGCTAGGATGTTGCTGTTCTTGACACGGGACGCCTTCTGGAGGCGCTCGATGGAGGAACGGCGATGGGATGATGGCGAGCCAGAACTGCATCCGTGCAGCGTATTCTCCGTGTTGCGATTTTGCCAGAAGAGACGCGGCGAAGTGGAAGAATCAACAGGTGAAGACTGGAATGGGGAGGAGTCGTTGCCGGGCAGTGAACCTCTCTGCCATAGTAATGTTAGTCTCGTTTTTTTTTGTTTTTTTTTTTTTTGGCTAAGGCGCAAAGCAGTGACGTCTAGATCTCCAGTTCAGGTCCTATGATGATGATGTCTGGCTGTGACATCCAAACGAAATCACAGGACGGAACAGCATTTTGAGGGAATGCAAGACAAGAAAACATTCTAGACAGTTGGCACGTTGGGGCCTACCTTGGGAGAATAAGGATGCCAGCTCGCCGAATTCCGTCTCTTTTCGCCGGGAGAGATCTCGCTCAAGGGACGCGGGAGGTTGCTTGCCATCGTCTTCCTGGCCGGCGAAGATGTTGGCGTGTTTTTGGAGATGCGTAGGGGATGCACCTAAGATTCTAGTGTCAGTATGGTTCTCGGTGGGAGAAGGACAAGAAGGTAGATCTGTCATACCGGCTCGGAGGCCATGGTGATCACAGCTTGATCGAGTTGGTCCAGGTTGTTGGCCAAGCAAACGGCACCGGAATGTTGTGAGGCTTCGTAGTGGAGTCTGGAGGTCTGGAATGTGGTTGCAGAGACTTTTGGTTTCACCCAATGAGCCTATAAGCTGCAAAGGTAGAGAGAGTGCTCGTCACGACTTTTCAACTAGCAGTCGGACGAGGAGTAGCACGGAACGCGAAACCGAGTGAAGAAGCCCACTTTCGCGCAGGCTGGGTCGAGCGAGAGGTCGAGCGAGAACAAAAGGACCGCGCAAAGTAAACCGTCAATTCTGCACCAACTCTCTCGACAACGATGGACTGAAAGAATGGCGAAGACTGACCAAAGGCGTTGTTGGAAGGAGGGACGACGAGACGCTATTTCGCGGGTGTCAGTGTTTAAGGAATGCTCTTCACAGCCACGACCGAGAATGCTGATTGGCTCCACTTTGATAAACACCAGCATGAATCTCGAGCAGTGGTTGTCAGGGAAACAACGACCCGTCTGCTCTACGCCTCGTAGCTCCTTCCTCCTGCCCTCAGTCCCTTGCGCGCAGATGGGATGCGCTAAGTGTATGGCTGCAGGATACGGAACCAATCAGAGGCTGCGCAGGGCGTCGATGTCGCGAGCGCCAGGAACGCACCTGCGCCGACCCTGGCAGCCTGGGACGCACTTGTGCCACCAACGCACTTTCCACCGTTCGTAACGCTTCACCGGGCGGTCACAGGCTAGGAGGCAGGTAGGCACATGAAGTACCTACTAGCATAAAGCATTCGTAAATCAAAACTTGGGCAAAGAGTCAATATTTGAGGAAGTAAGCACTTAAGGTACTTTGGTACGCAGAAACTTGACCAGACGGCGCGTTGCCTGCAGCTGATGTATACGTCTGTTGAAGCCAGCCGTCTCCGTCCACGCCGTGTCAACATGGTTTGCCCATCTTTCAAGACCAGTGGCCTCCTCCTGATCTGCCCGTGGCGGACAGATAAGAGTCGCCATGGCGCCAAGCCCACACACAATCCGAAACGCCAGGGACACAAACAATGGCCTCATCATCCCCACTCCGACCTATTACAGTATCTCAGCACTTGCGGCTGGCCGAATGTCTCTGATGTGTAGTATGCACGTCATCTACAGTTCATCTGACGGTCCAGATGCCCGGATTCCAACGCACGCTAGAGCAGGCGCAGCAGTGAGCGACGCAGCTGAACCTGCCGTATGCATCTGCATCTGTATGGATGTATGTACATGGAGTACGGTAACGAAGTAGGTACCTAGGTACCTATAGGCAGGTACCAAGTATGTACTAGGTTGGTTAGTAGGTACCTACTTAAGTACTTGGGTAAGTAGTATGCAACATGGGGCATGCACAATGTGCATACGCGCATCGTACATGTTGCAGTGCGGACGCGGTCCGTACATATCCTATCGCTTGGTCGAGCCGCATCTGTATCTGGTCAATAGAACATCGAAATCATCATGGCTCGCTTGGCTGAGTGAGATGGCGCACGCACATACCTACATGTACATGGTACGAACCTACCGAGGCACATACATACAATATGTGCACGGTGTACATGAGACGGTGCACCTCGTACAGCAGCGTATGTATATAGTACATACATAAAGCATGTATAACAAGCAGCCGCTCTCTTCATCTATCCCAGACGTCTAGGGTTGCATCGAGACGATCTCGGATGATCGGTGCGCCTGCCCCGGCACGCGATTATGTGTTCCTTGGCCAACGGGGTTTCACTGTGTCTTGTCAAATGATTTGATACCAGCCGGATCAGACATGTTTTGTTATCGTCAGTTGTCCGGAGGGCCTACCAACCCTTGCCGTTGATTCCACGCCACGCAGTCCTCCAGCCTCACACCGTTTCCGCCAAAGCAATCCAGCGCACTGCCAATCGTGAGATCGACCTTTCCGCAACTAATCCTCTTCACCAGATCCAGATCCCCCACATGTCTGCCGCCCCCAGCATAGGTTACAGGAATAGAACACCACTCCGCCAATCGCTCCACCAACTTTTCATCAATGCCGCGTTGCAGGCCTTCATTGTCGGCGGCGTGGATAAGAAACTCGGAGCAGTATGGCTCCAGCGCTTGAATCGACTCTGCAGAAAAAAAAGTCAATAAAAGAAAATGACCAAGGATAAAAAGTAAAAAATGAAAAATAAAAAATAAAAAATAAAAAATAAAAAATAAAAAATAAAAAATAAAAAATAAAAAATAAAAAATAAAAAATAAAAAAAATGGGCAAATTCCTAGTCGGTCCATCCGCCGTGTGAAGCTTGTCTGCCAACGCTTGAGCGACTTTGTGAATCATCAGAATCTGTCTCACCTCTATTGACTTGCATGTCCGTCAGCGTCTGCCACTTATCCATGGCAACGAACCATGAGTCGTCTCCGCGGCGACGGCAGCTCAAGTCGATGACCAGTTTGCTCCTATCGCCGTCCAGAGCCTCAAGGACGGCATCTAGTCTTGACTGGCTGAAGCGTCCCTCTGGGAACAAATATGATGTGATGATGACCTATCCGTATACCAGCCCCGGTCAGCAGATGGTATCGCCCCGGACAGTCATGTGTGCTCACGCGGACACGTTGCTTTTTCTGGGTTTTCCATCACATCAATCACACAAGAGAGGAGAAAAAGAAAAAAAAACGAGAAAGAAAAGAAGAAAAGGAAAAAGGAAAAGAAAAGAAAAGAAAAGAAAAGAAAAGAAAAGAAAAGAAAAGAAAAGAAAAGAAAAGAAAAGAAAAGAAAAGAAGAAAGAAAAGAAAAAAGAAAAAAACAAAGCAAAACCAAAAACAAACCAAACCAAAAAAAAAGAATGTCCCCTACCTTGGATGCTCCCGCGTCTATCCAATCCCTTGCATTCTTGTCGTTGATGCCACCACCAACCTGCAAATGACCGGGCCACGCCCGCAGCGCCTCCTTTGCGGGCTCGGTGTTGCCCGGGCCCAGCATGACAACGTGAGAGCCCTCCAGAGAGTTATCCTTGTACAATTGCGCGAAATAGGAGGCCGGGTGCTGTGACACGTAGTTGGTCTGGAGAGCCGAGGATGAGCTGTCGAGCGTGCCGCCGACAATCTGTTTGACCTGTCCGGCATGGAGGTCGATGCACGGTCGAAACCGCGTCATGGTGGTGCACTGAAAGGGGAAGGTTTTGTACAGAGAAATGAAGAGGCTTCGCTTGATTGGTTTTTTCCTCCCCCTCGACTTCTCATTCGGGCTGTTTTCTCGTGCAGGTCCGGTGAATCGTGGTGTTGCGGTGTCAGAATGAGGACCTCGACGCCGTACACGAATGATGGCTGCCGATTTCAGCAGTGGCCAACTGGAGGTTGACGGTGGGGCTGCGGCCAAAAACAAAAAAAAAAAAAAAAGAGACGCACCGAATAAGCGTCAATTGTTGTTTCCGTCCTTTTGACCTGAATGGGACGGAGACTCGAAGCATCACAGCCTTTTCCCGGCCCGCAGACAACAACAGAAATCCTACAAAAATTAAGGCGAAGAGATAAAACGGATGCATGGAATCTATGGCAAGTATGGCGAGGTCTGACGTGCCCAGCATCTTGACCATCGTCGTCCGCTACGGCCCGTCTCATGTGCTCATCAGCGCGTCTTGGCTCGGCCGCCTGCAGCCCGGTTCCAAATACCTACCTACCTGCTTTACACACTATACATTGCGTACCTCTCGTGGAGACTTGCTTTTCAAATGGACGTTGGACGACTTCGCGATGCCATGAAAAGGCGTTCTTGTAAAGCACATCTATGTACATGCTGTATGTATGTATGTGTACGTGAACAATGCAGGGGATTCTGCCCATTCGAGAACCTCGGCAACCCGGTTTGCTTCGGTCGCGAGCAAAGCACGGTGTCTGAGCAATTGACCTGCCAGCACGCCAAAGCAGTCCAAGTCCCATCTGGCACGATGCCTTTCCCAGCAATCCTTTCGCTCCGTCTCGTCTCGTCTCCACCCCCTCATCTGGCGATCAAGCCACAGGGACCCCTCTCAGCCTCCCCCGCAAAAATAAAAAAAAATTAAAAAAATTAAAAATTAAATACATGGCAATACCCTCAAAACTCGCTCCTCAACCCGGGGTCTCATCTCCCATATCCGTCTCTTTCTTTTCCCAGTAGATGACCAAGAAGCGAACCCCCCCAGACGGAAGAGTAAACCAAATCAAAATGGCGCCACGGCCAGACTACTCCGTCTACCTCGTCACGGACTCGACGCCCGCCATCCTTGCCGGCAAGCACCTGCCCGCCGTCGTCGAGGCGTCTCTCCACGGCGGCGTCACCATGGTGCAGTACCGCGACAAGACGTGCAGCCGGGAAGATGCCGTGGCCATGACCAGGGCGTTGCATCGCGTGACGCAAAAGTACGGCGTGCCGCTGCTCGTCAATGACCGGGTCGATGTGGCGGTTGAGGTTGGCTGTGAGGGCGTGCATATTGGCCAGGACGACATGGGTTCGTGGACATGACGAGAGTTTTGCACACGGGTTTCCCTTTTCTTTGCCGCCCTTTTCACCAGTCTCTTGACGGAGGGAGAGGGGAGGGGGGGGGATGAGCAAGATGGAAAACCCAGCACCTACGTACAAGGACAAACGAGGCAACTAACATGGTCCATACTCGAGACTATAGACTTCCACCAAGCGAGACAACTTCTTGGGCCGGACAAGATCATCGGCGTCACGGCCAGTTCCAAGGAGGAAGCCCTCGCGGCATGCGCTGCCGGAGCAGACTACCTTGGCTTGGGAACCGTCTATGCCACCGCAACGTACGGCTCGCCCAGCCCCCCCTGGACATAACCGCCAGCGTTTTTGGATGGATGGACGGTGATGAAGAACGAAGGGAGGGGCCAAGAAAGAGAAAAAAAGAAGAAGAAAAAGGCCCCCCCCTACCATCAACATGACATGTTGCATTCTAACTCGTGCCCGCTGTGCCGCACCGATGCACGCAACAGGAAAAAAGACACCAAATCCATCATCGGCCCTCCTGGCGTGCGCGACATCCTCGCCACCCTCCACGAAGCGGGCTATTCCTCCACCCCGACCGTCTGCATCGGCGGCGTCAACGCCTCCAACACGGCTGCCGTTCTCTCGCAGAGCGCCTCCCCGCACAAGAGTCTGGACGGCATCGCAGTCGTGAGCGCCGTCGTGGCCGCCGTCGACCCGGTCGCCGCGTCGAGAGACCTGCTGAGCCGGGTGGTTTGCGCCAAGATTCCCCGTGTTGTTGCCGCGGTGGGCAGGAAGACGCCCTTGTCGCATAACATGACGAACCTGGTGAGGCCTTTATCTCACGGGAGCGGAGCTGTCGACTTGGCCTCCCTCTGCCCCTTGTTTTCGTGCTCCGATTTACTCTTTTCAGGACATGGTTGAAGAAGAAGAAGAAGAAGAAGAAGAAGAAGAAGAAGAAGAAGAAGAAGAAGAAGAAGAAGAAGAGGCTGACTGACACCGTGCGCGTCTTCCCCCCTTCTCTCCGCCAACCCTCCATGCAGGTCGTCCAGAACTTTGCCGCCAACGTGGCCCTCTCGATAGGCGCCAGCCCCATCATGGCCAACTACGCCGAAGAAGCCGCCGACCTGGCCAACCTGGGTGGTGGTGCCCTCGTTCTCAATATGGGGACCGTCACCCCCGAGGGCATCGAGAACTATCTTCAGGCTCTCAAGGCCTACAATGCGGCCGGGAGACCCGTCGTTTTCGATCCAGTAGGGTAAGACGACGCCGTTGTCTATTTCGTTCTCCCGCAACCACCCCCCCTTTTCCCTCATGTCTTCAACCCAACTCCCCCCCGTCCTAGCATACATGATATATACATGTAAAACCTCAATCTAATCTCATCCATCCGCAAACCCCCCCAGCGCCGGAGCCACATCCGTCCGCCGCTCCGCCGTCAAGACCCTCTTGTCGGCGGGCTCCTTCACCATCATCAAGGGCAACCAATCCGAGATACAGACCGTGCACGGCGCAACCATCACCCAGCGAGGCGTCGACTCGTCCTCGCCGCCGCTCACCATCGCCCAGCGTGCCACCCTCGTCCGGTCCCTCGCCCGCCAGAGACAATGCGTCGTGCTCCTCACGGGGCCGACCGATCTCCTCAGCGACGGGAGACGCACCCTCCGCGTCGACAACGGGCACGAGCTCCTCGGCACCGTGACCGGCACGGGATGCACGCTCGGCACGGCCCTGAGCGCCATGGTGGCCGCCCACGAGGAGGATGCGCTTGTGGCGGCCGTGGCAGGGACCGTCCTCTTTGGTCTGGCGGCCGAGCGCGCCGCCGCGAGGAGCCACGTCCGGGGTCCGGGGTCCTTTGTCCCCGCGTTCCTGGATGAGCTGTACGGGATTCGGACGGAGACGGCGCGGGGGAACGTCGAGTGGTTGGCCTCGGCCAAGGTGGCTGTTGTGGAGGTTAAGCAGGAGGGGTGAGGTGCTTGCGTGGCATCCGGACGGCGTCCTGGTTTCAAAGTCCCGGCGCTCTCCAACAATTCCCACGTATACATGAAAATAAACTGTTCATAATCCTCTATCTGCCAAGTTTTGGCGCTTTTTCAGATCTTCTGCGTTGAAAATAATACATGTTTTGAACAGCTTTACTCTCCCCCCCAAACACCGCCACGGCTCGCGTGTCGGAGGAGACGCGGGCTGTTAATGCGAGTCTTATGCAAAAGGAATGAACATCAAGACGGGTTTCTTTTTCTTTCTTTTTCTTTCCTTTCCTTTTTCTTTCCTTTCCTTTTTCTTTCCTTTCCCTTTCCTTTCCTTTCCTTTCTCCTTTCTATTTCCTTCCCCCCCCCTTTTTTTTTTTTTTTTTTTT
>SRPY01000391.1:0-30077 GCA_018360145.1 Claviceps africana | reverse complement strand
CTCTTCTGTCGCCAGGACGGGTTGACGAAATGGGCATAATAGGCGACCGAGAGAGAGAGGAGGGGCGGGGGGGGGGGGGGAAAGGTTAAACAAGGAAGGGAAAGACAACCGGAGCGGAATTGAAAAAGTCGTGCGAGTCGGGATTGACGCTGCGTGTGTTGCTAAAATACTCGAGTGCACGTTTTTCGCTGGCAGTCTTTTCTTCCCCCCTCTCTCTTTCTCTCTCTCTCTTTTTATATATATATATATATATATATATATATATATGTATATGTATATATATTTTATTCGCTCTTGTTCTTTGGATTGGATTGTTCTTGTTTTTTTTTTGTTTTATTTCTTCATTCATTTATTCCATTTTTTCCCATCCAAAAGACAGTTGCAAGGTCGTCATCCAACCTCACTTGTGGCGTCCGTCGCCTCCCTCGGGAATGAATGAGCGATAAAACATGTCCCTCCCTTTGCCCCGTATCGGCATGGCCACCAAGACGCAGGGATCGGACACAATGGAGGACAAGTAACGAGACGGCCTTTGTCAGCCATATACGCCTATACCTCCCTCATATGGAAGAAGGCGACTTTCCCAAGGTGTTCATGCAGGTCCATTCGGCCTTTGCAACTTGCCTTCCCTGGCTGAGACAATGGCCGTCATCGACTCGGACCGTCCCCCGTTGCCCTAGGCTGACATGACAACATGACAACATGACACCACCGGGTTTCCTCGACATGACGCCGATGGCAAGCCCGAGCCCGCAGAATGGCCATGATGCGAATTGGGAATCGCGGATGGCGGATGGCGGATGGCGGATGGCGGGTTGCTGATTGCGGATGGGCGTGCGGCGTGCGGCGTGCGGCGTGGGCTTCTCGTGCATTATATTATACATGGCATGCGTGTAGACGGATATTGTATTGTATTTGCATGTACCACGTACCGTATGGTACCTACATATGCACATACATACAATGTATGGGACACGGACAGAGTTGTTTGTTGGGACGCCGCCACAAAGCAACGGCGGTTGGCAATTTGTCCCGATGCAGAGCTCAGCCGTCCACGCCCGAATCAAATCAACGCCCTGCTCTGCCCTGCCCTGCCCTGCCCCGGCTGCTGTCAATTCGTGGTCGTTTCTTTCTGAAACGGGTAGCGCGAGGGAGTCATGTGACGCTATGTGCCGACGGTACATCGAAACGCGCGGATTCGGGTCGGTACACTGCACGGAAATGCCAAAAAAAAAAAAAAAAAAAAAAAAAAAAAAAAAAAAAAAAAAAAAACCCCTCTGCCCGGATAATTTCTGTCCCTTGTGCTGCGGCGAGGACCGGACCTGTGCCAGGGCATGGATCAAAATCGGTAGTTTAGTAATCAGCAGAATGAACGTGTCGCTTGCCAGGCCCGGCATCCCCAGTCATGCCACGCGGTCGCCCAACCCGATGATTTGTGGCCGCCCACTTTCCGGTCGTCGTCTCGCTCTCAACTCAACCCCGTGTGCCAAAAGGGGTGCCAAAAGGGGAGGGGGGAGGGACAGAGGGGGTTTGCGCCGTCTCGTCTCATCTCATCTCATCTCATCTCATCTCATCTCATCTCGGGCTGGCCAGCAGACCAGACAAAATAGGCCCTTGGTGAAGAAGAGCCTGGACGGACCTGCCTGCCCGAGCTCGCGTGTTTTCTCGCTCGTTGGTGGTTGTAACACACGCGAGCATTGTCCGCGGCTCCGCGGCTCCGTGGCTCCCCATTAGTCTATTCCACAGCCGTGCGTCCATCGTCATGTCATCTCCGTACCGTCTTCATTGGCAAGCCGCCCCGTTGCTTGGTGTGCTGCCGGCCAATGGGCGTCGCTACTCTCTCATTTGCCAGAAACAACGCGACGGCGCGACGTCTCTCGTGGACAGTGTTTTGAACCCGTGCCTTTTTTTTTTATTGTTGCGAGGTTGGCAGAGAGGCACAATGGGGCCGGCCAGCCAGCCAGCCAGCAAAGCCAGCAAACCAACCAGCCAACCAGCCAGCCGGCCATCATCCCAACGTTGTCTCTCGTTTACGAGCCATGTCCGTGTGTTTTGCTTGCTGGGTTTGCATCATTCTTTGACTTGTAGGATTTCCGAGGGATGAGCGGCCGAGAGCCATTCCCAGAACATTATTCACGACTCCTTTGCGGCCGTGATGAGTGTCGGATAAGAACGGCCGCCGGGTATGAGCGCCTTCGCCCTCCACGCCCCCGAGTGGCTGGGGAGAGAAATAAGAGGAGAAGGAGAAGGAGAAGGGGGGGGGGGTGTAGTGAGTGGTGTGTGTTTGTTGTGAGTGTTGGGCGGGTGGTGGTGAGCAGCGACTTTTCCTGATCCACCATCATGGACATTTATTCCAACCTCTTGGTGCATGATGATGGACAATGACGGCAGACATGGATTGTCCTGGTGCGCTCCCCCTTCCCCCCTCTCTTTCGGGCCTTGCGGAAACAAACGCGTCGTCCGTTTATGTCTGTCACTTTGGCGAGGCCATGCATGACCTTGATCCTGGGCAAGTCTTGGGCTCTTTTTTTTTTTTTTTTTTTTTTTTTTTTCTGTGTGTGTGTGTGTGTGTGTGTCTCGGACGGCGCCCCTCGAGCATTACCCCGACACAGAGCATCCATCACTGCCAGATCTCGGCACTGCACTGACATGACTCTGGTGCCATTTCCTCCCTTGTCCCCCAAGTTTGCCGGAGTGGATCGAGCGGCGTACCCGTTCATGCCATGTTCAGAACACGACCAGGCCTCCAACTGCCGATTCCGAATTCCATCGGCCATAGCCCCAGGAAGCCCTTGCCGCTCTGCGGAATAATTAATCTGCGCTGCTCTTCCTCGTCTTTCCCAATGGGAATGTCGGGAATTGTGCGCGACGTGATATTTTCAGGTAGAGTTCGGATTCACGCCATCCCGACCGGGCCCGAGGCTGTCGGGAGCAGACGAAAAAAAGGGGGAGGGGGGGGGCTTTTCTTTTTTTTTAAATAAAATAAAATAAAAAATAAAATAAAATAAAATCAATCAAAGTAGGATGCCGACTTGTATCAAGATGATGAATGGTGACGGTGCAAATGAACAATGAAACTTGCGACAATAGCCGCAACGCTTCTGCCACGAAGCACGTCCAAGAACAAGACCAACGACTCCCTCGGGCCTATTCTATTCTGCAATACTCCGTTGACGACATGTCATCGGACATGACGCTGCTTTGGGAAATCATCGGGCGGTTCTGACTGATCTCGACACGTTTCATGCTTGGCCAGGCCAAAGCCCAAAGGATGCTGAGAGGCAAGATGATGAGGGGGTGTGGAAGACGGTCCGTCATGAGATGGCGCAAAGGAGAGAACAGCTGAGACATGATTCGCCGGCTGCAACCCTGTCCCCTGCCGAGGCAAAAAAAAAAAAAAAAAAAAAAAAAAAAAAAAAAGCTCCCTCTCCATTCCACAAACACCTGCACGCCGGCGGTGGGTGGTACTGTGGTATGTACCAGTAGTACAGTAAGTCCAGGTAATCCCGAACATTTTCCCATGCAAACTGTGGTGTAAAAGCCTTTTCGGAATTATTCACGACCCACTGTACATGTGTATGTACATACATACATATGTAATGTACATAACAAGTCTGTTACATTAACAAATGTACATAACAAGTCTGTTGCATCAACAAATGTACATGTGTCTGTACATCATGTACAAACAGCCAGACCTCGGGCCACTGGCCGCCGCGCCATCAGACACCAGACATCAGGCACCAGACGCCAGACGCCAGACGCCAGACGGCATACATGACCCTGCGTAAGCGACGCAATGGATCCTTGTGTGGTCGATGCGATCGACGTCTTTCGACGTTGCCTTTTCCATGCGTGCCACGCACGCAGCCGCATCCTATTTGCAGAGTTCAGCGTCCAACTCGGAGCCCAACACCGAGCAGGCCGCCAAACAAAAGTCTGCTTGCTTGTCCATGATGACTCCCGTGCTGTTGGCCATATTGTACATGTATGCATGTATGTACATATGTATGTACTATGTACGTACATGTGTACATATGTTTGCAGGTATGTTTGTTGTCGTATGGGCTTGTCCCCCGGCCCAAGACTAGACTAGACATGGCCATCATGGGCCCTCCGCCTTGCAGGCCGTGGACCGTGTGGTTGACCTCGTTCGTCGTGGCCATCTGGAGAAGAATCATGGAAAAAGACCCTCGAGGTCGTATTGTGCCCGTCCCACCCCCACCCGACCCGATGGATTTCCATCGATGCACACCACGAGGGTCCCTTGACCTGGGGGGGCGTTCCTCTTGTTGTTGGCACCTGCTGGCACTGCTGGCACTGCTGGCACTGGTGGCGCTGGTGACACAGCCTGCCAAGATCAGGCGCCGCGATAAGTTTCCCGACGTAACGTATCGGTAGTGACCGACCCCCTGTCCATGACTGTTCAAGTCGGGGGGAAGCGAGCGTCATGCCGTCGCATCGAAGGAGGCGCAACCAGGCCGAGTAAGCTAGGGAGACACAGTCCATGCGGGCCGTCTTTGGCTTGCACAAATCGCCAGCGTTTTGGAAACTCCCATGGTTTGGCCACTGCGGACAGGGAAAGGGCGGCGACCTCTGGCCAAACGATTTCCTCGCCCTCGCCCTCGCCCTCGCCCTCGCCCTCGCCCTCGCCCTCGCCCAACCCCCTCCGGCGGGCTCGGACTGTCGGACCTGCTCGCTCGCTCACGACTTTCTCCCACATCTGCTCATCTTGGACGCCGTCGAGAACGACCGCCCTCGGCCAGGCAGGCAGGCAGGCAGGCAGGCAGGCAGGCAGGCAGGCAGGCGGGCAGGCAGGCGGGCAGGCGGGCAGGCAGGCCATGGCATTCCTCAAAGACCATCGTTTCATCATGTCGGGGGAGTGCTTTTCGTCATACCGCTGATTGAACCACGTAATTTCGTGCATCATGATCCTCAGAATCAGTCATGTGTGATTGATTGCTGACAGACACAACCATGGGGCTCCTCGCCAGAAACAAGGATGGGAGCTGACCGTTTATTGCGTTGGCATGTAAACTGTGTGTGCGTGGCCGGCAATCCTGGATCCCGGGGACCTTCATGGCCTCATCACCACACCAGATTTGGGTGACACATTGGACCTCTAAGCGATGGGTTTTGGTTTTGGTCGTCTGTTCGTCTGCCGCCCGTGGCTCTCGAAAAAGCAATGTCCCCCAAAGGCGACTTTTTTTTTTTTTTTTTTTTTTTTTTTGGTTTTGAATATCCGTCGTTGCGTTGGCGCAATCCACTGTCCGCCAACATGTGTCTTCAAACATGCCGTGCATCTGTATCCAAGTACATTGTACATTTCATGTACATGTCTACAATGTACGATACATGATGCATCTATGTATAGTACATACATAGCGGCCAATCAGTTCGTGTCAGCACTTGTGGATCGGCAAACCCTCCATTTGTCTTTCGAGATCATCTCGACGGCTATCGCGCACGCATCGCACGCATCGCACGCATCGCACGCATCGCATCGCATTCCCGCCCAGCCATGCTTGGGACGCGGTTCGGCGTAGCAATGCACGACATTTAGCGAGCTCTTCGGATCGTGGCCAGAGTCAGCCTTGGATCCAATTTTGGACTTGGCTCAATCTCAATGTCTCGGTGTGTATCAAGGGTTCCATGACCGAGGCACGCCGCTGCATCACCAAGGCCGGCACCAGCGCTGGAAATGTGCTGTGCCTTGGGTTGTCTGTCTGTTTTGTTTGTCTGTGCCACCCTCTTCGACCGGATGACCTACCGAACACAAATCCTTGCTGCTTCCCCGAATACCCTGCTTTCGTTCCTTGGCGCCAATGTATGCCTGCCTTGCTGCCTGCCTTGCTGCAGCCCGCTCGGCGCCGGCATTGTCCTTTCTATTGACCATTTCTGATAAAAGTGGTAGCCCGCGACGGCTCCTGGGACTTTTAGCCCCCGCGAATGCAAAGCCGCCTGGAGAGCTGATACCGTTGCGATGACGGTACTAACGGTACCGTAATGATTTTCCGGTGCGCTCTCAAAGACGAAATTGCTCGTCCAAGGTTTCAGTCGTCGCTGATGAAGGAGCGTGGAGCAGTGGCAATTGGCCCAGCTCCCCAACTTGGCAACGCGCTTCACTGATACTCGATGCATCTTCCTCTTCGATCGGGCGTGGCCCACTCGACATCATCTCGCTCCGCTCCTTTTTTGTTTCTTCTTGTTGTTGTTCTGTTGTTCTTATTGTTGTTATGTGTGTTTGTGTGTTTGTTTGTGGCAGTGTAAACATGACCATTTTGCCGCTCTTTACTCGTCAAAAGCACGACTGATAAGACAATTCAGCAGAACATGCCCGTCAGTTTTCACAAGTCCAGTATCGAACGTGGATGGAGAGTCCCCTGAGAATGGGGGGAACTTTGGATGTAAGCACAGGCGGCTAACATTGCACTGACCGGCAGCAGATGCCGCGGCGCAGAGTGTTGTGCAACCTGCCACGCCTTCCATTCGAGCTTCCAATAATCCACCGCAGAATCATTGATCTTTGTCCCTGTTAGCAAGACACACCCGGCACGCCCCTCTAGGGAGGGCCCTGGTCGGTGGAGTCTTCGATTCTCCAGCTGACCAGGAGGTTTGGCATGATGCAAGAGCGTCTTCAAAAGACAACAACCCCTCCCCCCTTCTCCCATCCACACACACGCCCCCCCCCCCCTCCTTTCTCCTTCCCGGGTGGTCCAGCCGATCCAGCAACAAGACCGTTGGCAGAATGACGCTAGCAATTGCCCACTGAGTGCAATTATCCGCCAAGCCGTTTATGCCTGCCGTCAGCATCTTGACTCTCGAGAACGTCCTTGCAGCGCCATGGTATGTCAGGCAAAACACGTGCGGTGGCCACTCCGTCTCTTGTCCACGGTAAGGTTGTGGGCTGTGGCAGTCAGACACTGGTCTGGCGCCAGACCTTTTGGTGACATTTCCGGGCCGGCTTGTAATATGCAGAGCTCAGCTCCGGCGTGGGACTTTTGCCTTGTCTCCCAGGTCGGCTCCGCGTTCCTGAAGCCTGCCGAACCCAGTCGTCGATGGATTTCTTGTCCAACCGTCGCCGACTCAAAAGCAGCCCACACCCCAAACTATCGCCAAGCCATGGTCTTCCTTATACATTGTCATGACTTGGCGAATTGGTGTTTCGGTATACCACTTGGCCATTTCATAGATATCCCCATCGAGTACAAACTTCTCTTCTTGCCATCGTCAACGGCAAGTCATCCATCATCGGCTTGAGGCAGAACGGCGGTCCCGACGACAACATTGATTTTTTTTTTCATGAGAAACGTTGGCATAGGGCGTCAACCTGGCTGGCCACACTCGGAATAGACAGGAATCGTGTTACCTTGTTCGAACTTATCCACGGGTTGGAAGGAACAGGGCCCGACATCTTCGAATCCGATCCAGAACTCCCACATACCCTTTCCCGCAGCATTCCCAATGGGGAGTCTATCAAACTTCGAGACTCGTCAGCATTTGGATCTGCCAGACACTCCGCCTGAGCTGGCAAGTCCCGGTGCCTCATCGCTCTCTACTCGATCTTCTCCTTCAACGGAACAAGCCTGGATCCGTCGGAGCACAGCATCGCTTCCCATGTCCAGCTATGTCAAGGCATCCGATGCCGACTCGTCGCCGGCAACTGGGCTTAGAGGATCCAGTCAGGATCAATTTGACGTGAGCAGCCATGTCTCTTCACGGCAGCAGCTGCCGCCGCTGCATAGCCTCTTTGGTCCGCCGCCGGCCGCGCGTGCCGGTCACTCCGTGGCTGGGAGGGACTCGCCCTATCTTCCGCAGTCACCATTTCATCGATCGCGCGCCTCTCCGAGCCTCGGAACTGGCGCGAAACCGTACTTTGCTTCCACGTCTTCTCCCCCGGTCTCACAACCCCGCAGCACATACGACGCACGACGAGATATCCAGTCTTCGATTCGCTCGTTTCCTGGACTTCGATCTCCACAGTTCCTCGAGGAAGGCTCAAGCAGACCTGACTCGCGGCCCGAAAGCGAGAGCAGCAAGTGGTCCAACTATCCAGACACAAGCTATACGCTGGGCTCGAGAGATGCATCATTCCGTTCGCCAGAAGCCCGGCCACGAACACAGCTGCCGGCTTCAAAGGACTCGCACAGAGGCTCCTCTGGTTACAAACCGGTACAATCAAGGTCCAGCGCACCGCCAACCCCAGATAGCTCCGCAGTCTCTGAGGGCGTACCCACCAAGGATGGCCTGGGGCCCAAGATTTGGACCGGATCTCAATTCCTGCCGCGCTTCGTCCGTGAAGTAGAAGTCCCTGGTGAGGGCAAGTGCTATGTTTACGACGATGGAAGTCATTGCAAGACTGTTATTGACGGTGAGGCCGTCAATGCTCACTGGGGAGTGACCAAAGCCGGCAAACCGCGCAAACGGCTTGCCATTGCCTGCATTACTTGCAGGGAAAAAAAGATCAAGTGCGACCCGGACTATCCCAGATGTGTCCAGTGTGAAAAGTTTGGGCGAGTCTGCAGGTTCAAAAACGCGTGAGTTGTCAAAGCGTCTCCGTCGGCGTTGCCGTTCTCTAACACTGACAATCTCCTAGGCCAAGGGGGGGGCATAATACTTCTCCGTCCACTCCACCCGCCGAAATTGATGACAAACAGAACCTAAGTAGTATATCGAGGCGGGATGATCAGGAGCGTTCATTGACTGGGTCCCCTTCTCCGATATCGCCTCGCGTGCCGTTGCACGAGTCGCTGCCGGAAACTGCGTACGCCAACAAAAGAGTCAAACTCGGACAAGATTTGTATGCGACAAACGCCGAGCCTTTGTTGACTAGTATGATCAGGCCAATGGACCATTCCAAGTCCATGCTTTTCGCAGAAAGAGCAGCGTCAGATACTCCACGGATTCCAGATGATGTCCTGCACAGAGCCTGGCAGACCGATCCGTCCGTCTCCGATCCTCAGTCAATCATCACAGTTCTGTCGCAGTTTTTTGGACACATCAACAACACCATCGTGATCCGTTTCTTGCCAGAAGACATCTACGTGTCGTGGGTGTCCAGCTCTGTGCACCAGAAGCGCCCCGAGGACATAATGCTGCTGTATAGCGTCCTGGCCATTGGAGTCGCTCTGTCCGGCGGACCGAAACACATCTCGTACGAATATGCGCAGGTTGCGTACTTTGCTCAGAAGTCTTTGAACTCCCCTTGTCTTCAACTGGTCCAGACCAGGATACTTTTGGCGTTGTATAACATAGTGACGTCCCGGCTCGGCGAGGCCAACGAGCTTCTTTCGTCGGCCATCGCCACCGGTTCTTGCTTGCAACTGAACCGGGAAATGGATTATACGAGAGACGAAATCCTCACGAATTACCCCTTTGGCATGAACAGGACGGGCTATGCTGAGGCCAGAAGACGAACATTTTGGTCCTTGTTCATGCTGGAGCGGCTGAGTCCTCTATTCCCCGACCGCGCAGCTATGATACATAGCGAGGACATTTATGTAAGGCTGCCGTGCGATACGGAGAGTTTTGAGAAGCAAGTAGACGCCGGCATGCCAGTTTTTGATCCGCACGAAGCGAGCGTCCGTGTTTCGGGCGAGAAACCATCGGATATCACCTGTCAATTTATTGAGATGATTCATCTTTGGTCATCCTGTCAATCAACAGTTCATCGATTGGCTCACAGGGCAAAGACTTCTGATGCCGAGGGCTTACGAATTCGTACCTTGACAAAGAGAGTTCTGGAGTGGCACACGAATTTACCATCCAGGCTTTCATTTAGTGGCTCCAACGTCGAATCTGCTGCATTTTCTGGCAAGGTCGGGTCGTTTTTGACCATGCATCTGCTCTGCCACCACGCCCTCATTCTACTAAATCGCCATGACTTGTCAGGGGTCGGATTGTCCGCCGAGGGTCGAAGTAGCCGCTTCCGAGAGTGTCATGATAACGCAAGAAGCATCGTGGATATCATCTGCTGCTTGGATCGTATTTTGCGAATTCGACCGAGTATATTGGGCATACCTCCTCCAGCCCTGGCCACAGTGGGGACGACGGCCATGGACATTTTGACTTCAACCGGAAAAGTCGGCACCATCAACGACACCATAAATCATATGAGGGTGGTCAAAACAGCCGTTGACAGCACGTGCCGCATTTGGGACCAGACCCGCATTTGCCAACAGTTTTTATACCACCGCTTACAGAACCTGTACAAGATTCGTGACCAGGGCTCTCTCACGATTTCCACCGAGGATTTTCAAGTCGGGAATCATTCGGGTGACGATTCTGAGCAGCCTCGATGGCAATTCTATCGGCCACTGGAGCGGACGCTTCCTTTTGAAACGGATGTGGTCTATTACTTGCCCAACTGAGCAATGTCTATTTTTTTTCCCTTTCCCCAACTGCTATTTTTTATTTCTTAGCAGAAGCGTTTTATTAAATTTTCGGAACGCTACTCGCCTTCATTGGTGGTACACTTGCTGCTGAGGTGTCCTTTGTGTAGCGGAGGTTAGTTGCATTGCTAACTGCCTCATCATGGTCATGATTTGTCTATTGTAGCTCGCCGATATTGGTGGCTTGTGAGGTGGAACAAATGAGTAGACACTCATCCTCACGGATTATGAATTCTTTTTTTGTCATTTTGGGTCTTTTTTCTTTCGTTCTTACAATCTGGTTCAAGCCAAGTTTGCGTTTTGCATTCAGTGGACACTGCGATAGTGGTATCCAACAATGTACAACAATGTATGAGCTACACATATATACCACCTCATCGATACCCGTAAATACAGAGAGGAAAGGCGATTTGTAATGAGACAAGGAATGGTGCGTAGTAAAACAAACAAGATGATTTTCCAGAGGCAAAAAAAAAAGAGAAAGGAAGAAAAAAAATAGACGTGGCGGGGGCCAGTATCTGCTCGCAGCAAAAACCCAGACATGACAGTTTATAAGGCAAGAACGTTCCACGGAGTCGCGGACATTCACTTCAAACGTAGAATTAATGAGCCAATCAGATCGCTGTATTGAGACGCTTAGTCACCATCAACACCAACCAATTCCATGCACCATACTCCTCTATCATTTATTTTTCACAGAGCAACCACCTCGTCTCAACAATAAAAGTTGAGGTCCTCGAGGCTGTTTACTGTTCCAAGGCGGGGGCAGGATGACCTTGCGTGTCAAAGAATGAGTTTCCCAGAAAAACCCGCGGCTTACCTGCTTGGCTCAAATGGTGCGTCGACTCGGCAGCAAGAACGAACTCTCTCCTCTGAGCTACAACACCCCAACGCCCAAGATCGTAGGCCCTGAGAAAACTAATTTGGGCTACGCCGATATGCTCTCCAGGTCCTATTCATGCCGTGAAATATTCCGCAACGCCGGGCTCCTATATATTGACCGGATCTGCGGATCGTGCCATTCGGCTCTACAACCCATTCCCGGACACTGCTTTGCCCGAGCCACCATCGTCTGCTGGCAAAGCGTCCATCCCACAGGGCCGTCTCATTCAGACATACGCATCCCATGGCTACGAGGTTCTCAGTCTCGATGTAGCGTCGGACAATGAGAAGTTCGTCTCGGCAGGCGGTGATCGGGCCGTGTTCCTCTGGGATGTCGCCACCGCGGTGACGACGAGGCGATTCGGCGGCAACGTTCACGGGCATACTGCACGCATTAACTGTGTTCGTTTTGCCGGCGATGGGGACTCGTTGGTTGTGAGTGGCGGCTTTGACACGTCTACCCGGATTTGGGATGTCAAGAGTGGCAGCGTGAAGCCCATACAGGTACTTGATGAAGCCCGTGATGCCATCACTTGCCTGGTCGTTTGTGGCCCGGAGGTCGTGACGGGTAGCGTTGATGGGCGCGTTCGGAGCTACGACGTCAGGATGGGGAAATGCACGACGGACGTCATGTGTGCGAGCGTCACGAGCTTGGATCTGACCAAGGATGGGAGGTCCATGCTGGTGGGCACGTTGGACAGCAAGATACGACTGATGGACCGCGAGAATGGATCTTGCCTGCGAGCATACGCCGATCCTGTGTGGAAAAACGAAGAGATTCGGGTGCAGTCGTTGCTAGGGTTTCGCGAGAAATACGTGGTGGCTGGCGATGAGATGGCTGTTGAGCACAGCGACAACGGAGAGGGCCGGGTCTGGGCGTGGGACCTACTCACGGGACGTGTTGTTGCCAGGATCACTGTGCCCTGGGGCCCGCCAGGATACGAAGCGAAGAAAAAGACGATAGGGAAAGACGGCTGTCAGAAGACGCGCGACAATGTCATCAGCTGCTTGGCTTGGAGGGAAGATGGATGGGGAGACCAATTTTGCGTAGGTGGCTCTTCGGGAGTGGTAACAGTATATACCTGTCCATCGTGATGGGGACATTTAAGGTACACACATATGATGGTGAATCAACAAGCACCTATCGAGTTGCGTCTCTCCGTCCGAGCACTTTTTTTTCATTGGTTTAGGGAAAAGAATAGAAAGGAACATAAGTAAAAAATAAAGACTATAAAGACTAAAGACTAAAGGAATAGAAAAAGTAAAGGAAAAAGTAATATAAAAAAGGAAAAAGAAAATCCTAAAAAAATTGAAAAGCAACTTGTAAAAAAAAAACATCATCGATTATCGTGCGCATCCACTTTTTCGTCAAGTCATTTCATATCAATACATGATTTGGAAGCCACGAAAACGGCCCGGATTGACCTGTCGAGGGTCTTGTATCTGATTCAAGGAGCCAAGTGGACAAAACGACCACAGTTCTAGCAAGTGCGCCTTGAACACCGATATCCTAAAACTTTTCCTTCTCATAAAAAGCAGCGTTGTGTGATGGCAGGTGCGAGAAATTTCCAAGTGGAGTTGTTGAAATAAAAGATCGTCTGGCACATGAGGTTGGCGAAACATATCAAAAAAAATAAGAGGGGGGGAAGTGTTATGGGGATCAATAATAATAAATTTCACCCCGTCCCGACATATTTAAACCAATTGGGCCTGCAATCTTCGTGGTGGAGGAATGCTTCACCATCAGTCAGGCGACCCGTGATGCAACCACGGCACTTGGGAGAATTGGGACAGTTGAAGAACGGAATGTGTTGGTAGCCGATGTCGCGAAACCTGTTGATTAAGAAGATGACAAAAAAAAAGGGTCAATCCGCTGAAGACGATGCAAAAAGGGAAAGTCAGAGATAAGAGCGCTCACCAATGAATTTTGTTCTTGTCTTCAAACAATCCAAGGCCGATGCTGTGAACGGGAGCATCACCCCAGCGTTCGTAAAAGAAGCCACCAGCTCGGTCAAGGTGGTTGAAGTAGCCTTCATATGGCTTGCTACGGAAGAAATTCATGTCCGCGACCTCGAAATTGCTCCAGAAATGACATGTAGAGTAGCCTTGCGCAGCTTTATTGTGTGCTGGTCTACGCTGGTCATCCGTCAGCCATTTGAGCGCGCTGTTTTCATGCAGGTACTCTGGATGATCGGCAAGGAACTTGACGGTCTCGGGCCACAAGGTCGGTAAGGTTTTGGGCTCGTCATATAGATTGATGGTGAAGCCATAGGTCTTGTTATTGTCCTGCATGTAGCGAAAGACGTCGTAGTCGACGTCGCAAAAGAAGTGGACTTTTGGTTCCACGCGCCAGTACCATCGAACGTTTTCAAGCGCCGGGTGTTTGTAGAAAATACCACTGTTCCACCGACACATTTGATGATAGGAAATCATTTTGGCGTACTGAACACCGCTCTTTTCGAGAATCGATGTGGACTCGTCGTACAGCTGCTGGTCAATCCAAGAAGGAGTTGCCCAGTGTTCCTTTGGTATCAGCTCTGAAGTGAAGACGGTCCGTTAGTTGGCGTGTCAGTAAGACAAGCTTGAACGAACATCGACTCAGCTTGCTGTGAGCTCAGCTTGCCCGGAGAGGGAAGGCATGGTCGATTTGGACGTACCGTAATTGCACTTTGCCTTGGTCGCGGCCTGGGTCTTCTTTTTGAACTCTTCCGAGAAGGGTTCATCGTTGAAGAACGTCCACGGATAGTTGAACTTGTGATTCCAGGTCCTCTCCAAGTCCTCCATTGACGATACCATATCGTCGGCTTCTGCGTTTCGCACGAGGGCCAAAAGAGTCGCATTGATGCGATGGCTATCTAAGGCATCGGGCGCATACTTTTCAGAAGTGCGAACGAGCACTCCTGGCGGTTCTCCGGTAGCTGCAAGGGACCAGAGCAAAACAAAAAGGAAAAAAAAAAAGTCAGATTTGGACTGATCAGGATGGAGCGGACATCACTCGGGTAACGAACGGTCTAGGTTGGGATCTCTCTCGAAGTTGACATATCGCTCTCCTGGGCCGCGCAGCCCTGCCGAGGGACGCAGAATCTGATAGAGGAAAAGGCACCAGAGCACGGCAGCAGCGAAGAAGAGGACACGAACGGGCCGGGCGATGGCCATGACTGGCGAGTTGAAGTCTGTTCTGGAGTCGACGAGTCGACGAGTCGAAGGGACCAGGCCAGTTGGCAGCGTCGGCGAATTCGTCTCACGTCACGGGGTGCGAAGCTCGAGCACGGCGTCGGATGAAGAGAAACTCTTGGTCATTGACAACGACGAAACGCTCACTGTTCAATGATCGACAGGCTGCAGGCCCTTGGCCGAATCTCGCAGATGCTGGTGCTTCTGCTACCTTGACTTGCTGGTCCGGACTGGCGACGCGACAAAGAAGACTTGCCTTGCTTGCTGTCTTGCTTGTCTTGCTTGCCTTGCTTGCCTTGGAGCTTGCCTTGCTTTGCCTCGCTTGCCTTGCCTTGTCTGGTTGCAACTACTGTAGACCAAGCCACGCTAAGAAAGGGAGTCTCCACCCTGTGGACATGGTGCCACCCACTGTATGTACTTAAGTATGTACATGTACTACAAGTAGACATGCTTTTGTGTACCTACTTCACGGTCTAGGCGGGTTCCCGATACATGTACATATATCAGGTGGGTACCTTAAGTAGTACTTACCTAGTTCTCTAAGGACAGCACTGACAGAGGGCAATGGGCCAATGAGCTCGTGTGACAATGCCGTGAGCAGGGATCTAAGGGTACAAAGAATATAGCCCAACTTACTGCGAAAAACAAGTATTCTCCGATGAAGCTCTATTTTGCCGCAGTCCCTGCTAGCACACTTACTCGTAGTCACGTGCCTTCAGGTCATAAGGAGCGGGCTTAAGCGGGGCGTATTGCTGTGTAAGATCATTCAAGGGTGGCATTATAAGTACCGCAGCACTTTTGTATGAATTCGGACCAGACCTCTCTGTCTGATCTAGGTTGAATTGTGCCTGGACCTCATCGCAAGATAAAGCTCGCCCGTTGCATATGGTTGATGCGATGCCAACGGTTGTCATCTTTCGTGCTGGAACACGAGGTCGCTGGCCAAAGATGAAAGACGTTGCCCGACATGGCTTTTGCATTACAGCTGGCGTCTCTAACCCGTGAGCTCATCGAGGCATCTGCTCCATCCTTGTGTCAAGTAGGTTCAACAACGTTGTTTTCAAGCAGTGGCTGACAACTATTCTTGTTGACATGCTTGTTGACATGCTTGTTGACATGCTAGGGAGGAGAGAAAATCCCGTCTGGAACCCCTGAATGCTGACGGTTCTGGTAGACACAAACAAGACGCCTCGATGAATTGAGCGATGCTGTATTGAGAAAGCTTAGGTCACACACATTCCTCCAAACAAATCACTTCGAGGTAGAAAAGGCGCTGCTCGGGCTCGATGAGCGATTCCGTGTGAATAATCGAGACGACCTGGCCGATGCCCTGGGCCAAGCATTGGCTGCTCTGAAGACGCATCCAGCCCGATGGCATCCCGAAATCCTGCATCTGTTCTTGGAACTATCCGACCAACCAACGTTCAAATCCCGACTCCAGGACCTCGAATTAATACGGACCGATACCGCACCGGCCACGACGACCCTGCGCTGGGAGGATATTGCCAGGGAAGACGGGTGGGACCAAGATCACGAGAACATATGGAGATGCATCGACTACAGCGACGACGACTCGGGCGACCAAGTTTTCGAGCAAACCTCAGCTGGTGATTCCGATGCGACTTCAATCGTCGCCGAAGAGGAGCAAGGGCTGCAGGCTGCGCGCGCATACGTAGTCCAGCCGCAAGACCCGTTGACTCTCGAGCAGGTTCAGGCGTCACAAAGATGGAGAACTGGTCCCACGACCTCGGAGGAGCCTTGGAGGCAAACAAAAAAGGTGGCAGTGTCGGAGGTGCAGGTCATTCGAGATGTCCTCTTCATGTTGCAGGGACTGGACAGCACACTCTTCAGCCCGGCCGGTGTGGCGATGCCCTCCTTCCAGCTTGAGAACATGGAAAGGGAGCCATTCAGGGCCATCATGCAGCTTTTCTCGGATCACGGCACTCATCTGCAAAGGCTAAGGCAGTTTGTGGGAGACCGCCAGGACGTGCCGCATTTGCAAGCGTTCCAGGATTGCATCTCAGACCGGCTGCGGCAGCTGTATGCGCGTGTTTCCGAGCTGCAGACGCAGCTGGCCGCGCCTACGAGCGACGTTGTCGTGAGTCTGGTCAGGACCAAGACGGAGCTGATGGCGTGGCTCGAACCGCTGTACTCCCTGTCGGAGATGGTTTCGCGGATCGAATCCGAGCCACAGCCGACCCCGTTTCGATATCTGGAGCTCGTGTTTGAGGCGTCGTGTCTCGCGCAGCTGAGTGGTCAATCCGGCCTTTTCGAATTCTTTGCCCGCATCTTTGCCGAGTGCTTTCGGGTGTACCTGCGGCCCATCCGCCTCTGGATGGACGAGGGCAAGTTGCTGTCGGCCAGCGACTTGTTCTTTGTTGCCGAGGCGTCCTCCCACACGCCTCCGGGCAAAACCTGGCAAGACAGATACTACCTACGCAAAACCCCCGACGGAGCGCTGCACGCCCCGTCTTTTCTTCGAACCGCGGCGGGCAACATATACAATGCCGGGAAAAACGTCGTCGTACTCAAACTGCTCGGCAAGCACGAGGCGGCCATCACGTCCAAGCAGAGGGTCGAGCCACCGCTGGACTATGACGCGATATGCCCGGCCGGACAAGAACTAGTGCCCTTTTCCGAGCTTTTCGACGTTGCATTCGATCGGTGGATCCAGAGCAAGTACCGGGCGACGTCGACAATACTGCGAACATGTCTATTCCAAGACTGGTCGCTCTTGTCGACGCTGGGCACTCTGCAAGAGGTTTATCTCATGTCCAACGGTGCCAATGCCACCGCCCTCACGAACGACATCTTCAGCAAGCTGGACGAGTTGCGGGACGACTGGTCGGATCGCTACTCCTTGACGGCGGCGGCGCAGGACAGTTTCGCATCCATAGCTGACCCTAGCAGGCTGGCCGTCGTCGTGGAGGCAGGGTCGGCGCAGCAAGCCCTCGTTTCAGGCCCGGTGACGGCCCGCGACTCGGTGAGGTCGGTCCTGGGTGGCATCAGGGTCGACTATAGAGTCCCGTGGCCCCTCCAGATGGTTCTGACGGCGGGCAGCTTCGAGCACTACCAGTCTCTGTTCACGATTCTGCTCCAGTTCAAGCGTGCAGCGTACGCGCTCCACAAACCAAAGATGCTCGACAACTACTGGACAGATCATGAGGACTGGAACGCCAGGGCCGTCTTTTACTCGATACGCATCAAACTGCTGTGGTTTTGCACCACTGTACAGACGTACCTGAGCACGCTGGTGCTCGCTCCGCTGACCGCGCAGCTTGAACAAGACGTGGGGTCTGCAACCGACATGGATGAGCTGATTGCCGCTCACGATGCAGCGTTGAAGGCCATGGCCGACCAGGCCTGCCTGGGGAGCAGGCTGACGCCTATCCGCGAGTGCATGTTGGACGTGCTGGACTTGGCGCTCAAGCTGGAACGTATGGACCGGAGCCGGAAGGATGCGCCGGAGCAGGAAGAAGACGGCGATGATGATGATGATGATGATGATGATGATGATGGCAAAGAGGCCGAGGACAGACTGCCGTATGAAGAGCGCCTGAGGGACATGAAGAGGGAAGCGGACAGCCAGGTGCGCTTCATCTGGAGCGGTCTGCGCGGCGTGGCACGCGCTGTGAGTGGTGCGAATGCCGTCAAGTGGGATATGCTGGCCGATATGCTGCAGGTCGGCCATGTGGATGGCGAGACAAAGAATGGGCGCGAGGGGCGTGGGCATGAGCGGCTTGTGTATAGAGTTGTAAAAGAATAATGTACATGTAGAAGTGAAAATGATTTGGAATCATGATGAAATATACACCATCATCATCATCATCATCATCATATTAATTATCACAATGTATCCTCGCGTAAAAAAAAAAAACTTGCTACCACCCTCCACTCCGCAGTCTCTCGGCAAAAAACTTCATCAGCGGAAACATCTCGTCCCGATCACGCGGCATGCTCACCCCCTCCCTCCTCCACCGCACAACGCTGACATTCGCAAACTCGCGCCTCACGACATCCACCTCCTCCTCCCCGCCGACCTGGCAAAGCAGCACATGCGTCCGACTCTTCTCCGAGGCCGCGCCGCCCCGACGCAGCATACTCCGCGGCAGAGGACCGCCAACAGAGACGATGCCCTTAAAGACGTCGCGTGCGTCCCGTCCGGAATCCCCCGCCGGCAGACCAACGCCCATGCCCAACGCCAACGAACCGCCCTGTCCGAATCCAAACACCAGGACATCACACATGTCCCATCCGCACTCGCCCACGAGGACCCCCCTCACCAGCCCGTCCATGATCAACCGCTCCGCGCGCGAGAACCCAGGGTCGGGATCGATTTCCCCCGTCGAGCTATCGAGCTGGACGTCGTCGCCCCAGTGGTAGCCGCCGCGCGTGTCCTCGTCGTCCAGGAGCGACGGCGGGAGGAGACTCGGGCCCCGGACGGAGAGGCAGAGCACCCCGGGGAGGGACATGTTGCGCGCAAAGGCCGAGAATGGTGCTTCCGAGTCGCCGAGCCCGTGGAGGAGGATGAGGAGGCTGGTTGTTGATTCGGGGGGGGAGGGCGGCTGCATCGTGACGTGGAGGGGGAGGAGGGGGGTGAGGTCTGCTTGGGTGGGAATGCGGGGAGGCATTTTCCGTGTCCCGGCAAGAAGATGTGATTTTTGTTGTTGTTGTTGTTTTTTGTATTGTTGGTATTGTTGGTGGTTCTCGTTGTTTTAGTCACTGGTTTGCCGACCATACGAAACGCGAAACCGGATGGGTGCTGCCGTCGACGTGACGTCGGTGAGATGCGAGAATGGCGTCGTCAGGGCGTTTGAAACAGTGGAGATGAACGGAACCGGGACCGGGACGGCCCCGGATGCGGCCCCGGTTTGCCCTTCTTGTGCAGACGCCGGACTAGACTTGATTCTGCGCACAATGCCTTGTACGTATTGTTTTGGTGGAACGCGTGGCTGTGTTGGATGGAAGAATGGCTCGGCCTCGGTCGTGTTTTTTCTGTTTTGTTCGGAAGATGGCATGCCCGGAGAAAGGTACTAGAGTGTTTTTGTTTTCTCCTCATGTTAAGTTTCTTTTATTTATTTATTTTTTATTTTCTCCCTATTCATCCAAGTAAAACATATCCAAATACGCTACAAGAAAAAAAATACTACAAGAATAGCCTCCTTACAACGACTTTAAACAAACCCAAATAAACGCCCTCATCCCATTTACACCCACACACCCCACACGTACCAAACCATTTCCTTAAAAGACACATATACGTACACACAAAACCCTCTGACAACCCTTAATTTCTATCCCACGGCACCTCCCAAGATAAAAAAAGGGAAAAAAAGGAAAAAAAAAAAAAAAGGGGGGGGGGGGTTCATCTCCGCCTCACGATATCCCACTCCTCCAAACCCTTCCAAACCTTGACCCTCGACGGCCCCGGCTCCATCTCTACCCAGCTCCCATCCGCCTTCCACACACCGGCCTTGGTATAGTCCCCGCTCTCGCTGCCGTCCATCAGGGCAAAGCGAAAGTACTCGGGCAAGCCCAGCGTCCTGTTCCGGGACCACGTAAATGTGCTCGCGGCGTCGGCGTCGGCAAAGTACGACCGGAAGCGCTCCACGTCGTTGACGAGGATGCTGATGCCGTCAAACTGCTTGAGCGGGGGCGCGTTCCACGTGAAGCTGATGTTGGACCAGGCCGTCGCGCTCTCGCCGTCGCCGTCGGCGAGGTCGATGGTCGGACGGTGGACGACCGGCAGCGGCGTCCCCTTTTGCGCACCGCCCTGTAGGGCAGCCGGCGTCTGCAGGACCGGGTCGAAGCCCCATCGGGCCACGCCGTTGATGAACAGCCCGACGAGGAGGCCCTGGTACACGAGGGACGGGCGCATCTGCAGGCTCGTGCCCGGGAGAAGCAATAGGGCCAGGATGTAGTGGTGGATGCGCAGGTGGAGTCCGGGAAGGACGAGGGCGACGAGGATGCCGCCGAGGAAGAGGGCGTAGAGGCGGATGTACTTGACGAAGCGGCCCTCTTGGCGGAAGAAGCATATCTGCGTGGCGGCGACGGCGGCGAGGAGGAGCACAATGAGCGACAAGGCCGTCTTGGCGCCGGGCTGTTGGCCGAGGTCGTGGGCGTTGAGACGCTGGATGGGGATGAAGCTCAGCGTGTAGTTGTCGAGCGCGCCCACCCAGCAGGCGCCGAGCCAGAGGACCGTCTTTTCCACCGGCGCCGTCAGGCCGCGGAGCGTGCGTCGGACGCCCATCCTGTCGTACATGACCCAGGCGACGAACATGGCCGGCAGGAATTTGCCTGCCACGTTGGAGAACAGGCCCGACACGGACTTGTGCGGCGGGGGGTCGAGGCCCATGCCGACGGTCCAAAAGATGCCGATAAAGGTCGGGAAGAAGAACAGCGCCGGCGAGGCAGTGAAGAGGGACAGGACGGCCGTGAAGACGACGGAGACGGCGAGCAGCGCCCACCGCGGGTCCTGGGCACTGCATTGAACGTCCGGCAGGAACCGGAACGACAGGGGGAAGTACGAGCCGAAGCCCGCGCTCGTGATGCCGTTGCGCTGCGTGCTGCGGTAGTTTTGGCCCCGGCCGACGAGCGCGACGACGCCGCAGCCTCCGTTGGCGTTGGAGATGACGCCGGCGTGGATGGCCGAGGCACAGATGTACGAGTCGCCGCGGTATGTCGCGTTCGCCTTCGCCTTCTCGTCGTCGCCGTCGGAAGGGCCGCCCACGACAATGGGCCGGTAGACGACCTCCTGATCACCCACGGCATGCGGGTCCAGCGCCTGGTAGCTCGCGCAGTTGGCAGAACAGCGGAAGGGAAACCCACTGCCATCAAAGGGACGACAGTCGTTGCCGTCGACGCCGCATGCGTTGCCCGGCGCCCAATACGTGGCGCCGCACCCAATCGTCCGCGGCTGACCCCATCCGGCAACGTCGGTAGCGACCTCTCCCCGTCTCTTGACGAGCGCAAAGGCAATGAGCCACACCGAGAAGTACAAGAAGAGCAGCCACAGGCGCTGCCTGGACGTTGTCAGAATCTTGTCCACGAGGAACAAGGGGTATTCCTGCACGGCGGGCAACAAGGGCCTGATCCGGTACGGTTGCGGGCTCGGAGGACCGACGGACCACTTGCGAACGGCGCGCAACATTCGGCGCATGGAATACGGCACCCACTTCCACCTCTTCCAGGAATTCTCGTCCTGTATAAAGCGCGGCGTCGGCAGGTCGCTCTCTTCTTGTACATGGAGTGTGCCGTCGCTGCTATCGAGAGGCGCATCGGGATGTCCGGCATCTGCGGATGGGGAGCTGGCGTCGCGCCATCGTCGCTGGCTGCGGTGGTCATGTTGACGGCCGCGTCTGCTCATGACGGCGTCGTTTGTCGTATCGTTGTTGTCTTGGGGCATAGGTAGGTAGTCGACATTGGCATCCGCCTGACATCGCTCCGAGTCGGCCATGAGGGGCTGGTCTTCGTCTTCATGGTGACCGACCATGTTTCGTCGCTCGTCACTGGCCGCTCGTGCACGGAGCAGGAACAAGGCCACAAGTCGGATTCTGACAAAAGGGAGACGGAGCCGAGGCTTTGTTCTCTTCTGTTTTGCGTTGTTCCGTGTCGATTCTTAACAATAAATGTATAAGAGGAGGGAGGAATGGATCGATGGAAAAGCCACAGGCTGGCCAAAGGTCCGCGTCTGGTCTCGTATCCGGTCCGCTGCTGGTTGGACCGGCGGCGGAGGCTTGCGGCGGCTGGCTGCGGTCCTACTGCCGAGCGACGAGCATCTCTGTCACCTCGGTGGGTAAAAGGGCATGTTTTGCTTCCCGACTCCCACGTTTGCTGAGCCGGGGCAGGTTTCCTGACTTGGTACGAGAAGAGTCCGGCCCGATTGCTGGCTCGAGGACGACGATGAGAGAGCCAAAGTCCATGTCTGGTGAAGCGACGACTGACGGCATTGACAATCATTGGCAATCCATCGCACGTGCCTGAACAGCTGGCACAGCTGGCACAGCTGGTGCAGCTGCCGCAGCTGCCGGGGTGGGATGGGATGGGATGGGCCCCGCAGCTGGCAGACTGCGGGCGGGTGGACACGCTAGACCAGAACAAGACAGGGGCCAGTGGACCGACATTATCATCATCATCATCATCAACATCAACATCAATGGTGTAGGCAAACAATCGATAAATAAATAAATAAAACAATCCTGGCGCCGTCGCCGACAGCCGACAGCACTGACAGCTGACAGGCACCAAGACATCAATCACCCCTGCCAGGGCTCCGGATGAACATCGGCAGCCCGCGTTCCGCCGCAGACACTTCAATAATGTTCCGTCCTCGGCTGGTTGGTCGGTTTTTCTGCACGCCGCACTCGCATTGAGGCTGCAGCTTTTTCTCCGGCGAGACGGGGCAGGAACGCACAGGCTGGGCTAAGACAACAAAACTCATGCTCAGGACTTTCGAATCTCGACCGATGCACTTGATGCTCTGACACACTGCGCAGCAGGGGATGACGCTGCGACACCTTCCTGTCCTCTTCTTCTTTTTCCCATCCTCCATCTTCCATCTTCCATCTTCCATCGCGCCTCTAAGCCTCAACCTTCCCCGTCTCCGCTGGACCTGGAGCCTGGCCATGCCAAGATGAGCGAGTCCGAAGCGCGCGATCCCCTTGCAGACGCAGAAATGACCGTTCGCAACGTCTTTCAGGTCCTGGGATCTGCTGTCACTGCTGCCGGCGGCGTCGCTCGTCTTGGCCGTCTGTCCATACCAGGGAGGAGGCCCATCGACACGCCCAACTACACGGCCATGACATCTCGAGGGGCGATTCCTCACCTGACCCCCGACAATGTCACCAAGCACACGAGCCTGACATCGGCCTACATGGCCCTGGAGGATTGTGAGTGGCGCATCCTGTGAAAATTGGGTAAAAAAAAAAAAAAAAAAAAAAAAAAAAAAAAAAAAAAAAAAGCCATATCGTTTGGTTCGGTTGTTTAGGTTGATCAGACCCCATGAATATGCTCACAAAGATGAACCATGTAGTCGTTGAGCGAAAAGAACCCCCCATCTACAACACACCACAGCACGACCATCTCCCTCGGCTGCACAGCTTCACCGCACTGGCGCCGGATCGAACCACCATCCTGGCCGCGAGACGATGTCCCTCCGTCGCCACCCCGATGGGCAACGGGGCCAGGGCCGTGACCCTGTTCACTTCCACCGGCTTCGCGAGTGTCAACGTTGCGCAGTACGTCGCGGCGGTCGAGAAGCTGCGGCCCGACGTGGTGGTGCCGCTGGCGGACTCGCTGCATACGAGCACGACGCCGGCGTCCAAGAAGCTCGTCAAGATGGTGGAGCACACGGAAGAATGGGTCGACGACTTTCTGCGCCGGTTCGAGAGCCGACAGCGCCTGGACGAGCTGGGCATTTCTGTCTTTGCTCCTGTTTTGCCTGTCGAGATGCCCCTCCAGTGGGAGTACCTGCGGCATCTCGCCGAGGATGTCGCGGAGAGCCTGTCTGGCCTGGCCGTCTACGACGCGAACCTGCTTCCGCATCTCAACGGGTACAAACCTCTGGTTCCGCTGCCCAAGTTGTCGTTTGACCAGCCCAAATCGCCGCACGATCTTCTCCGCCAAGTATCGCTGGGCGTCGACCTCTGTGCGCTCCCTTTCGTCAACAGCATGTCCGACGCCGGCATCGCCCTGACCTTTTCGTTTCCGCCGTCCCCATCCCCGTCCCCGTACCCGTCCCCGTCCCCTGGCGAGGCGAGCGGCCACGCTGCTCTCGAGCCGCTCGGGATCAACATGTGGTCGGAGGAACACAGAACCGCCGTCGTGCCACTGCAGGAGGGATGCGAGTGCCATACGTGCACAAAACACCACAGGGCGTACCTGAAGCACCTGCTCAACGCCCGGGAGATGCTAGGCTGGAATCTGCTGCAGATCCACAACCACCATGTTGTCGACAAGTTCTTCGAGGGCATCCGAGCCGAACTCTCCAAGAGCGTGGGCCACTTTGAGGAGAGCAGCCGGCGTTTCTCGTCCAAGTATGAGCCGGCCTTGCCGGATGGAACGGGCGAGCGTCCGAGGGCCCGGGGCTACCACTTTAAGAGCGAGGCTGGGCAGGAGAAGATCAACAAGTCGGTTTGGGTGGCGGGATTTGAGGACAGGGTTGCCGAGGAGCAGGTGGTCAGGGCTGAGAATGACAATGTATAGATGGAGGTCCAGTACGTGCCAGGGGCAGGAATAAAGGAGGAGAAGAAGAGGAACAGATGATGTACGTGCACATGCACATGTACATGTACAGTATCCGCCACGCCATCTGAGATCTCTGCACGACGGTCGGAACAAACACGGCCTGGACGACGCATGAAAGATGAGGATGATGCAACATGCATGCATATTACATACATAAATATGTACATACTACCTACCTACATAGATACATCAGTCCATAAGTACATACTCTATATACATGTGTATATATATATATGTATATATATATGTCCACATCCCGCCATGCCAAGTCTATACATCCACCCTTGGCAACGCGGCACCTGACGATGCCCGCAGAGCCGAAACGGGTCTCGCTGTCGCAGCATGCCCGTCGGTGACGAATCTGGTCAAACGCATGCACGGTATTGCATGCAGTCTGGCGGAGAGAGTGGATCGAGCAGCCGGGCCTTTTTTTTATGCCGTGCCTGCAACGTTGTGTATGCTCCGGCTGTCAGGTTTAAGGGGTGGAAGGGGGTGGAAGGGGGTGGAATTAGAGTCGCGGATCGCGGATTGCGGATGGCGAGCTGCGTTGCGTGCCTTGTTAAAGTCCGATTGGTCCGATGCCCGGTATAGGCGACTGTCAGAGTAGTAGAGTAAGTAGTCTCCCGTTTCGCTGGCAGCTCGCAGCTCGCAGCTCGCAGCTGGGCTCGCAGCTGGCAAAGCACGGATATCTCTCGACCTTCTGGCGCCTGCCATCCTATTCCTTTTTTTTTCCCCTCCCCCCCCCTTTTCTTCTTTTGTTTTCCTTGTCCTTCTTTTTCTTTTTTCCAAATTCTTCCCCCATAATTCCCCGTCTCATTCCATGCGGGGCCCGCATCTTCGTCCCAGATCCAACAAACCTGGACTGCCAATAAGAGTCGTCAACGAGAGCACGAGGCCACGGCGAATCGAGCTCTTGGTGACGCATAACAAGCCACGAGTGCTGCAATGGGCAAGTTGGTGTGAGGCTGTCAGCGCACATGAACGCGTCTGCATCACAATCCAATGTCGGGCCTTGCTAAAAGTTGCTAGTATTTTCGTGATCCGTCAGTGGACAGCAACTCGTCTCCACGATTGTTCTTGTCTCCTACCCTCGTCTCGTTCGGGCATATGTACGGCTGAGACCAGCACGTGCCTTGACTCCTCAACATGTACGGTCCATGGTTGCATCCGGGCCGTGTTATTGGCGCCAGGTCTCGGTCTCGGTCTGTTGAATCTGCGCACGCGAGAGGTCTCCTGGTGACGGCGGAACAAAACCCATCTTTGCCATCCCATGGAGCGTTTGGCCATATACAAAAGCCGGAAAGGGCCTTGCGTGAGCCATATGAGCGCGCTCTCCGTCTCCGTCTCCGTCTCCGCCTCCTTTTTCTTCGTCCTCTCTCGGTGATATCTGGTACGCCCTCCATGCTCATCAGGAGCTGAAGTTGGCAATTCTCCGTCATCCCAACGTCAGCAAAGAACCCACGCCGTCATGCTGCTCGTCAAGCTCGACGTCGCTGCCGCTTTATTGGCTTCGCTCTCGGCCGTCTCGGCCCAGACATTTCAGCGCTTGGGAACCTGCCCGACCCTGGGGTGCGTTCTGCCGCCTGACCAGAGCGACTTTCTTCCCGGTCAGCTCTTTGACTTGCGAGTCGAGGTCCATGCTCCCGTCAATGGCTCCGAGGCCGCTCACGACGGCAAGCCTGACGAGGAGTTCAAGGTGACTATTGCCAAGGAGGGCAGCCAACCCGAGGACATCGCCAAGGCCTTCAAGATCGAGGAGCCCAAGCTCGAGAAGTGGACCTTCAAGTGGTACGAGGACTTGTTCGCCGAGGACAAAAAGACTCCCTCCGTGGTCAATGTTGCCTCCAAGGTCTATCGCAAGATTTCTCTCAGCGAGCCCGGCAAGTACACCGTAACCCTCGAGTACTACAATGGCGAAAAGACGACTGCGGAATGGCTTGTTCGGCCCATTGCCAGGAAGCGCAAGGCCAAGAATGTCATTTTCTTTATTGGCGATGGCATGACTACGAACATGGTGAGCCGAAATGCAACCCCGTCCTCCTCTCTTTTCTCCTATTTTCTTCTTCTTCTTCTTCTTCTTTTTTTCTTCTTCTTCTTTTTTCTTTGTTTGAAAATTTTCCCTTCCCCTTCTCTTCTTTTCCCCTCCATGTTTAATGTTTATCCTTTTCTCCGCCACACCCCCAGAGACTAACACTGCCTAGATCACCGCCGCCCGTTTGCTCGCACATAAGAGCATCAATGGCAAATACCTGACTCGCATGCAGATGGACGAGTTCCCTGTCCTCGGCCACCAAATGACGCATTCCATCGACAGCTACATCACCGACTCGGCCAACTCGGCTTCCGCTCTTTACTCTGGACATAAGAGCACTGTCAATGCTATGGGGTGAGTCGACGAGCTCATTCGCCACGCTGCCTCCGTAGAGCTCGACTAAAAGTGCGCAACCTAGTGTCCACGCGGATTCCTCCCCTAACCCGTTTGATGACCCCAAAGTCGAAACAATTGTCGAAATCTTTCGTCGAATCACGGTACGTTACGCAATGTTTACAATAACTACAGAATAAAGGGGAAAAAAAGAGAATAAGGAAAAAGAAGAAGAAGAGAAGAAGAAGAAGAGAAAAAAAAAAGAACAAGGAAAAAAAGAAACGCAAAAAAATATTTGCTTTTCTAAACCAAGAGAGCATACTGACATGTCGTGAAGAAAGGTGCTTGGGGTGCCGTTTCCACTGCCTTCCTGGCCGATGCCACTCCCATTGCCCTCACTGGCCATACGCGCCGTCGCGCCGAATATGGAGCTCTCATCGACCAGGCCCTCCATGGCCTGACAAACTACAGCTGGACCAACCACGACGGCCCCGACGTCTTTTTCGGCGCCGGAGCCGAGCAGTTCTACGCCGGCAAGGGCTCCTATCAGGGCAAGGACTACTACGAGGCCTTTGCCAAGAAGGGCTACACCATCAGCCTGAATAAGACGGCTCTCGAAAAGATTGACATCAGCAAGCGAGCGCTCGGCGTCTTCTGCCAGAGCAATCTTCCAGTATGGCTGGACCGCAACATCTATACCGAGAACCTCAAGGACTTCAAGAACGACCCCAGGGGTAGCAACGACTCTGCTCTCGATCTGCCCGGGCTCAAGGAAATGACGCTCAAGGCCGTCGAGGTTCTTCATAAGCGTGGCGGCGACAACGGCTTCTTCCTCATGTCGGAGGCTGCCTCGGTGGACAAACAGATGCACGTGCTGGACTATGACCGCGCGCTCGGGGACCTCCTCGAGCTGGACGACACGGTGCGCGCAACAATCAACAAGCTCGACGAGATGGAAATTCTGGACGAGACTCTTGTGATTGTTTCGGCCGACCACGGCCACGGGTTTGAGTAAGTCTGACCTGCTTTCCCCCCCCCCGCTTTTCTTGTCCTTCTTTTGCATTTCTTTGTCTCTCCTGGTACCGTCACCGAAAGACGCACCACCCAAAAACGGAACGATGGCAGCACCCAACATTTTGCCCTCGTCCTTGCTAATACTCTTTGCCTTTTGCAGCGTCTGGGGATCCGCCGACACAGAATACCTGGCCCATCAAAAAGACGATCGCGCAAAGCGCAACGCCATCGGCGTGTACGAAAAGTCAGGCCTCTCCCAGTACACGCAGCAACAGCCCAACAAGGTCAACTACGGCACGGGCGTCAACTTCCCCTCCAACTGGGAGCCGCGATACGCCATCGCGGGAGGCGTGGGGGCCGCGCCCGACCACCGCGAGGACTACAAGGTGCACAAGGCAGGGCCGAGGCTGCCGGCCGTGCCTGGACCCCACGGCTACGGCCACGTCGTCAATGAAAAGGATGGCATCAACGGCATCGTCATCAACGGCACGCTACCGACCAGCGAGCCGCAGGGCGTACATTCCCTGACCGATGTGCCCGTCTTTGCCATGGGCCCATGCCAGGAGAGCTTCGGGGGCGTGTATAACAATGTGGATGTATTTTACAAGATGGCTGCTTGTCTGGGGCTTTCACGTCCGCACGGGCACAAGAAAGAGTTGGGGCAAGAATGCAAGCAAGAGTGAGGAAAATGGTGTTTTTTTTCTTTCTTTGTACATGACAACGACGCAACGACTTCTAGACTGGTCAATAGAACAGCGCTGCATACCCAGTCGAAGACGGATATTCGGTGACGTGTTTGAATGGCTGTGGGAATTCTTGTCATTATGATGGTACATGAGGGCACATGGCTGACGTTGAACGGCCGTCCATGGACATGTTGTAGTTTGTTTATATGACGTTACTCTGCAGTGCCTTTGCTCCATTTTCCGAATCGTTGGATGGCCTGTAGTTTTTTGTCAGGTGAAATAAGATAAAATAAAATAAAATAAAAGATTTTCTTTTTCAAAAAATAAAGTTTTTTTTTTTTTGCAAAAAAAAAAAAAACAAAAGAACAAAAAGACGACAACAACAACAACAACGACCACGACAACGACAGCAACAACGGATAAAACATGAAACATAAATCATAAATCATAAAATAAAATAAAATAAAATAAAAAATAAACCAGTCTCCTACTCAGGTTCCACATAGTCCAACAGGGCCACCATCTGAATCAACTCATCCGAGTCAATCTCTTCGGGTAGATGATCGGGCCGCGTCGTGAGCGCGGCAGTATGCAGCCAGACACTGTCCTGTTCGTACCGGGCCAGCCTCCCGGCCACGTCGCTAATGTTGGCCTCGCGCAACCCGCCGGCGACGACAATCTCGAAGCTGCCCGGGCTCACGAAGCGGTGGCACAGGCGGTCCAGCCTGTCGATGTTGTCGAGGCAGCCCCCGAGACCACCGGCGGTGAGGACGCCCTCGAAGTTGAGGGATCTGAGAAGTTGGATGCCCTCGGTGGCGCGCCTGGCGTCGGCGACGGCGTCAAAGGCGCGGTGGAAGATGCAGCCGTAGGGCTTGGCGTGCCGGAGAAGGGCTCGGCACTGCTCGTCGTCAATGGCCACCGTCTGCGGCTCGCCCGTGTCGGGGTCGATGTCGGAACACGGCCGCAGCAGGCCAAAGACGAAGCCGTCCCCGCGGCAGGGGTTGAGGAGGCCCGAGGCCTTGAACTCGGAGATGGACTGGGCCATGGCGGCCACCTCTTCCGGTGTGTAGATGAAGTCTTGGCTGCCGTCCTCGGGCGGTCCCCGGGGCCGGATCATGATGCGCACCGGGACTCGGACTTGGTCGGCGACTCGCGCCAGTTCGGCGACGGGGGGGGTCGTGCCGCCCAGGAGGTACGAGTTGGGGGCGTTTAGTTCCACCCGGGAACATCCCTGGCTCTGCGCCTTGAGGATGGAGGCTCCGGAGAAGACGGCCACTTCCAGGGGCATCTTGATACCCATGTTTGCGTCGACTTTTTTTT